>KZ067606.1:494460-510962 GCA_002091845.1 Anopheles cracens | reverse complement strand
AAATGGCTTATTGTATGTTGATTACTGAAGCTTAAGCTTGAACTGGAATAAATCCTGTGAGGGGTGTACATGCAGCATAAATTAATAAATACCGATACAGTGACCGGCAGAAATAAAATCCGGCAGAATCCGTTGTAAAATAATTCATTTTCTTCAGTATATTAATACTTTTCCATTGGTTAAGCTTGTATCATTACAATACTACCAATGACAGACTTCTTGGGACATAACGAATGTCGTTTGCGTCTTCAAATCTATTCCATATATAATGGAAATAAGTGCAGAAACTTTTTGCCATGCAATTAAACGTTGAAGTTGTTACTTGTGCTAGATTTTTGTTACATTTTCAACGCTATTGTAGATCAAGCACAAACATTTGAGAATCCACATTCTACTATCGAAGTTCCATGGAGATAATGATCTAGGTATCAAGGTGGAAATGAACGCCGAAGCGTAAATATCTTGCAAGTCTCGTATCTCCATGATTGTTATATGTAAATGGCATTGGCGCATGATAAAACTACTTACGGAGACTTTACTTTACATCGGTTAGTCATATGTTAAATTAATATATAAAAAAATAATTTAAAGCCAAAGTTAGAGCCAATATTTGACATGTGTATGTATGTTGTCCAACTCGTTCCTATTTTCGGTCGGTCACTGTCTGAATCCAATAAAAATGTCACTGCACTGGGTGCAATCATTAGGGCATGTTTCAGATGCACTGCGCTGTGTGTAATCACGGAATCCTCCGCACCTCCAAAAAAGCTGTACAACAATATCCCGTCCCGTCCTATCGATCGCGTGATGCCATAAAACCGAATGACCCATGCACATGACCCAGTTGCAGAAAACAGCACCTCACACCCCCACGCCTGAAGCTACTTTTGTCATCCTCTGTGTGTGTATGTGTGTGTGTGCAGTCTCCAGTCTAGTAAAAATAAATCGTTCAAGTTTTGCATTAGAAAGCAGTTCACTCTCGGTCCTCGCACTCACTCTTTTTCTCTCGCTCTGACCTGGTCTTTGCGGTGTAAAGGACTGCGAGGACTCGAGATGTCATCTTGCAGTTCTTTTGAGTTCGAGTGCTGCAAACGTTCGCTGTCTCCGACCGAGAGTCAGTGAACCAATTAAAATGTGAACAACCCGATATTGGACGACGAGACAACACGATTCGGATTTCGTGGCGGTGCGCCATGGGTGTGCCATGCTGTAAATGTAGACTTTGAGGAGCACTTGATGTTAGAAAATGTTAAGAACAGGGTGTCGACACATCATCGACCAGCTCGCTCCAGTGAACCCTTCCAAGGGATGACCCTGGGGGGTTGCATGGATGGATTGAGAGACCGATGCAATTTGGAGTGCACTCACTGTACATGTCTGCACTTTCGTGACCTAGCTTTTTGTTTCGTGGAGATGGAGCTGGTGGCGGACAAAGGCAAAAGGATACATTTGGGAGCGCACGGCGGAGAGGTTGGATTTACGAACAATGGCTCCAGGGTGTTTTTTTTTGCTGTCTTTTCTCTCCCTGCCTTTGTGAACCTCCGCTCTTGTGCACAGTGCAGTGTCAGCACATTTTATGCTGCATTTTCTCACTTTTTTACCGCTCCTTCTCGCTTGCGTCATACACCGTCATATCGATTTTGTTGCAGCTTCAGTTAACACTGTTCCCCCATACAAAGGGATTGAGTTTTTCATCGGGTTTTCCGCCGCGTGTGTGCCGCGTTGGCTGCGCTGCCATCCGTGCCGAACAAAGAAACTACTTCTGCGGAGAGAAGCACGCTGCATCGCAGGTTCGCGGCACACTGACATGCCTTCGATTTTGCTTTCGCCGTCCTTCGGGTGTCCTTGGCGGGCTTTGCTGTGGCTGGTGGTGGTGGTGGTGGTGCTGGGGGCGAAAAAACAAGGGTGCAATAATAGGTGGAGTTCGTCAGCCAGGCAGCAGTGAGAGAGCGAGCGAGTGAGCGAGCCGAACGCCGCGCACGTGGCAACAAAGTTCATTCCGGTAAAACGCCGCTCGCTTTATGCGGACTCGGGGCGGACTGCGGCGTCGTCCTTCGATTCACCCCATCGAGGGTAAGGTAGGGCGGAGGGCATCGTCTCGACGGATTCCATAGACGCAGACCACGTGCCTGGAGTACCGCAAATCCTGTTCGCAGGACGAAAACGGGCGGGAAATTGCAATCAAAAGTTTCACTGTAAATGCACTCGCCCCCTGGAATGATACAAAATCGGGCCAGCAATAGGGCACCGGGAGTCTTGTCCGCTTGAAACATAAATAAACTTTTCATGTTCGGGTTGAATATAGTTATTCGCATGCTCGAACTAGAAAGAGTGCTCGTAAAAAAGCATTGAATGAATGTAAGAACCCCAGTGCACCGTACGATGCAGACAAAGAATTTTCTAGAGGGCTGAGGGCAGTAGTTTCGGGTGGTTTCTTGTGCAGCACAGCGAATGCAATGCGTTGTTTGTTTTTTTTTTTGGACGAGGAAAGTTTGATGTCTGTCTGCAGTACGAGTAATGAGCTCATCCTCATCTATCGACATGGACACGAGAGAAAAAAAAACATGAAGAACAAATACATCAGGGGCTCTGGGAACACAATCTTCCGGAAAGATAAGACAAAGGCAACTAGAGCGCTCGCAAGAAGTTTTTTTTTTCCAATAGTTTCCATTTTGTTTGTTTGTAAGAGATGGACTTTACTTCTGACCTATACTAAATGCGACCAATGCATTCCTTGTATATCTAGTTTTCCTAATCCTAATTATGCCAACATTAGGCGTGGATAATCAAGTGCTATGTGCGGGACGTTCTGACCCAGTCGATGTGAGATTTGAACCCATGACCTGTGGTGTTGTAAGGTCATACGCTACGCATGAGACCATACGCTCACACTCAGCCATATATTCTGGCAGATCATATAACAGGTCCTGATTGAGCAGTTTACTGATAAAATGAAATTATTAACCAGACTGAAAGACAGGTTATGTTTTTCAGTTCATCGACCACGCGGAGGTTTCGTATTTATCCCTAAAGACATATGGACTCTGTTGTCAAGTGCTTCAGTAGCAGTGTTTCGAATGATACTGGAAGAAATAATATCTATATTTGTCCTTAAACTTGATGAGACATTGTATTTCGCTATTTCTATGCTTTGTTCTGCCATTTTTTTGTACAACTATGTTGGAAAGACTATTTGATCTTTTTTGCCGTGATTGAATCACGTGTTGATATCAGGTATTATCTTCATCCAGTTTTTGCAGGTGTGTAGCATCATTTAAAACAGTGTTGCCAATGTAGCCACCTTCACTCTGCTGTAAAACGACTCTCAAAAATGTGTGAGTAATGCAATACTTCCGCAGAAAACCCGCGCTCGGTGAACCTGAGCCGGGAGCGCTAAAATTATAATTCGTTTAAATGCATTGGAATGCACTTCTCCTGCATCACCACCTCTTTATGGAGGGTGGGCATCCGTGTTGCGTTTCCTGTCCGCACTGAAACACTGCTGCCTCGTGCCGGTCACGCGCTCAAGAAATTGCTCAACATTTTCCTTCGACACCTTCGCGCGTGCGAGTGTGTGTTATTGATGCCGCAAAGTCTGCAAAAGGACCCGGACACGACGAAGCCCTCGAATGCACAACCGAACCCGGCTACAGTTACGCCGTCTCTGGAGGAACGCGCGCGCAGAACCGAGCATAAAATACGGCCGTTGTTTGCGTGTTTTTCATATTCGATTCTTATGCTTTTAACCGGCCCGAGGTGTTGGAAGGCGTGAGAGGTGTGGTTGTGTAGGTGGTCAGCATAAGCCGTCGCCGCGCCGCGGGTTCAGGTGGCAAAACGGAATGTTTCCTTCGCCGGTGGTATTCCACTGGGTAAAGCCGCCGAAGCCGCCACTGTGTCTGTGTGTGGCTACGTGAGTGTGTGTGTGTGTGTGCGGCTGCGATTCTTTCTGGAAGGCCACGCCGCGCATTTTGCCACGCGCATTTATGCATGTGCACCTTAGCAAGAATGCATATGCAGCAGCGTGGTGTGGCGCATAATTTATGCGCCCGGTGTACACCGATTCACGTCGGCAGCAGAAACCAGTGCGGTCCTGACCTGCTGGCTGCTGCTGCTGATGTTGCCGGTGGGAGCCGGGGCGCACCTTAACTGTGACGTGACCAACGTCGTCGTCACCCCGTTGGTCGCACTTTGATTCCGCCGGTTTATGTTGAACGCGGTGCCGCGTCGCGCGCACGTGTGAATCGGTCGACCGAAGAAGAACTTCGACCACTTCATCGACCACCAGCCGGGTAAGGTCGCCAGCACGGGCCTTTTTATCGGATTTTGCCTGCGCTTTCCGTCCGGCCCTGCGTTCGATAGAATGTTAATTGAATTGTGCAACATAAACGCGCAAACACGCACACACCCTATGCAGGGGACAAACGATTTAACCCGGAAAATGGGACGTTGAAGCGGCTTGTGGTAGAAATTCGTAACGTTTGGAACTCATATTTCTTCGGATAGTCACTATCACTGATCAGAGTTGGGTAATAAGTTTCAAGTTTTGATCAAGTCGAGAACTGATGATCCAACTAAACTAAAGCTCATGTAATTTGAAACAAATTTAGAATAAATCACCGTTGTGGAAGACAGCAACCAATCAACGATAATATTCTATTTTAAATTCTTCAATTCTGGTTTGTTTCTTATTCGTTTCTACCCAAAAATTACCATAAAATTCAAATAATTCACACGAAGATTTTTTACTGCAATTGTTTAAATAATTAGGATTTATCGTTCTGCTTCAATTGATTAAAATTTATTTAAATTTTCAATAACTGTAGGTCGTTTTATAATTTTGGAGACTCTTAGGTCCATTGAACTGATATAATTCTTCAAATGTACGATTCGAGAGAATGATTTGAATAGTAATATGCATAACAAGCGTGTTTGATTGTCACATAAATCTTAAACTTAATTGCCTAATTTTCTGGCCCATACCAGCCTCAACTGGTATCCAGCGGGTTTTTGTTGAACCGGTTTTTTTTTTCGGTTTTACGCCTAGGCATACTATAATTAATATGCCTATAACTCTTTCTCAGCTTCCGACAACCGCATAATCGAAAACACATGTAATTCTTACAACTTGTCCAATACCAACAAGTTGCGCTCGAAATTCAGCAGCTGAGTTTCGAACGTATGGTGCGTGGACTTAAAGCAAGAGATGTCGTCATCCTCTTCACGATTCGAAACCTTCAATCGATCCTTTCATTGCGTAGACCTCCGCATCCTCATCTGCTGCGTGGTGTGACGAATACGGTGGGACATAAAATCTATGTTTTACGACCCCCAGCGTGTGTTCCAGTGGACGCACTGAATAAATATGTTCTGTACACGGTCGTACACAAAACTATTAAATTTTTCTCATACACCGACTTGACGCGCACGGGTTCGCATTGCTCAATCAAGAGCGCTGTTGTACAACGATTCGAAGGAAAAAAAATCTCATAATTTATTGCTCGGTTTGTGAGAGTCTCGAAGTGACGCTTATTAGAACAAATATGGTTGGATTCAATTAGTTTGGCTCAAATGGGAGCGATTTTAGCTTTGAAGGTTTCAACAAAACAAAAATCTGGGTATAAGAACACCGGATGTGTCTTAAGCATAACTAGAACCGTCCCTTCGTTTGATTTTATTGCTCGCGAGTTATTACTTTTCCCCAAAGAAATGTTTTGGCATTCAAGCAAATCGCTCCGAGCCTGATGCCTCTTGAGAAACGCTATCCGGCCCCACGCGCACGCAGGCGGGCAGCCGAAACAACGCGCAACCGAAAAGCGCAACTCGGTGGGAAAAGTAGTAGTTGCGTCTTGGGCCGCACACGGGCAGACGACAATGCAGTGACGACGGGGCCCCCAACCCCAAATGTCACTTGTTTTGGGGCGGCCACCGTACCAGCGTCGAAAAACGCAAAACTTTCCCAGGCCTAGGCCCAGTGGATAGTTTGGTCAACACACATACGGACAACAGTGCGAACGGAAACTTTTCGGCCAGTTTGTCCGATGGCGGCGGCGCGGCGGGATGTGGCGAATTTTAGCGTCTGGCGCTGATTATGGTGTTGGTTTGTGGTTATTTTGCCTTTATTTTGTTTTTGACGATGGGTTGTTGTTGTCCTCAACATCAACATCGAAGCAGTCTTTGCGCGACAGACGCGAGAGATCGCTTTTTTCTTTGGCGTGCGCTGATCGGTAACCCAGCACCTGAGGTGAAGCTAAACACCGGTGCCATTAATATCGCTTGTTTCTTCAATCGCTGTTCGTGCTACGGTGACGTGGACGTCGAGAGAACCACGTGGGTTTGTTGAAAAATGTCGTAAGAAGCCTTTTCTTGGGAGATTTGGGATATTTCCTCTCTGAGAGGTTAGAAAATAACCTCTCTTGTCCACATTTTATCGGTCAAGTTCAATCAAGTGTTGTTAGACGTAGAGTTGATCCACTTGTTTACTTGTTTTTCTTGCTTCAACACTGTGTTTGGTTCGCGCTCTCGTCAAGCGTGCATGGACACTGTCGCCCCTTGGTGACGCGTGTTTGCAAGATCCATGGGAAAATGTTCTTCACCGGGTGTAAACATTGAAACGAAAATACGGAAGCGTTTTCACAGGTGCTTCACAATGTGCACCAACGCTTGGTTCACGTGACAGACAGGGTTTGTGGTTGAAACACTATAGCTTTGGTTGATTGAAGGGCAGAAAAAAACACATTTTTTGCAATAGTTAATAGCTCGTACGGTGTGTTTTATGAAAAGATTCTTTAATTGGACTCGCTTCGATCACGAACGACGCTGCTTGTGCACTGAATGGCGCAGGGAAAGGAACCAGTGTGGACTATTAAATCGCTTCCGCCGGGCCTGCACCGTCGTTTTGCAATGTCCATTAATTTCCTTGTCGGGGCCAATTTCTTGGCGTATTCAAACGGTTTAAAATCGAACCGTATTCAGGTCACTTCCATAGGGTCTCCTCCACACAGCGGGGCGACACACGCGGCGATCGTATCCGACCTCGTGTCGGCGCCACATATTGACCCCTTAGAACTTCGTTTGTGGGAGAGGTTTTGGCGTTTTGCAATGACCGACGCTTTTTTATAGGCGTACAGCACATACCCAACATAGTGGGACTCACATTGGTTCGTGTAGTAGCTGACTCTTTTTTGTAAATTCGAACAAAATTTAATATATGAAGAGACGATCGAAGAAGTTTGAAATGAGTACATGCATAGAAATAGTGAGTGAATAGTAATGTGATACAAAATGTACATTTTGGACATTTTTTCTTCGTACTAAAATCATTCCCTGTTCTATTTTAACGTACTACTTCATTTATCTTCATTTACTGATGTTTTTGAAAATGCATCTTACATCAGTATTTTTGAAATTATTGTGTAAAATATTCAATGTACGCCATCATTTATATAATAAAACTAGATTGACTAGAAATATCTGAAATTGTAGATATAATTGTTCACTGACAGCTTCGTTCTTGCAGCTGCCATTATGTTAATGACTCTTCACCTTGTTTCTCAATACTGGTTGGAGTTTCATTGCACAAGTTTCAAGTTTCTTTATGATCATTGCCTTGAATCAGATCCGATTGCATACTATGTTATATCTTCGAGATTTCTTCGAGATTTCTTCGAGATAATCAGGTTGTTATGTTCTGTTTGTTCTGAAAATCTAAGAACCTAAAAGTGTTCACAAAAATACAATGGACGCTTTGTCCAAATAGCCCAAAATGATGTTCCACTTCGCGCTTGTGACACTGTACGTCCGTCGTCCGTCGTTGGACAGCGCGCCGGTCAATATATTGGGTGCTTTCCGTCGTTCCGTTCGCGCGGCGGGACCCCATTTATGTGTGTCACCCATTATACCGCGTGGCCCTTATGCTTCCTTGCGTGGAGAGGTGGGCGTGATCGGCAGGGCCGGTGGGGACGAAACCAGACAGGGCCGCCCGCGAGATACGGCACACGGCCACACGTGATGCAATCGATATGCAGCCGTGTTAAGAGCGCGGGAGGAGGCTCGTCGCAACCGACCGAATTGCAACGTCATCCCCGCGAGTGGACAACAGCGCGACCCCGTGCATGCAGTTGCAGCGGGTTTACAATTTAAATAATAAATAATCGTTACAGTATTCGCTGCTGTGTGCACCACCACACACCGCAGGCGTGGTGGGTGACCAGGTGACCAGGAAGCGAACGGCAAACGACGAGCACCCAGCCGATTTTAAGTTCTATTCCAGGCATGTTAATTCCGCGCCAGCTCTCGTCGGATAAAACATTGTACATCGTTGCTTTTTTTTTGTTGTTGTCCCAACCACATTGTGACCATACTGAAAAATGCATACAGTGTTGCCGGAGTTGCAATCAACCAATCTTCGGTAAGAACAATACGGCGAGCAGAGGATTTTATTTGCTGCGTTGTGTGTTTCGTGTGTCGCGTGTCGAACCCCGGTCGCTCAGGCTCAGGAGGCCTGTAGAACACGGGTCCGGGTCCGTAAATTATTCGCACAGTAATTACACCCGATACTGCTGTGTGTGTGTCTTCTCGCTGCGTGTGTGCAGTGCATTGTGTTTGGCATTGTGGACAGAAATAAATCAGAATTGATTATTGACGCTTTGGTTTTTTTTCGCTATGCTCAGTTTACTGGGAGAATAGTTTTTTTCTTCAAAAACATTTGCTCCTGCTTGGGTTGTTTGATCATAATGTCGATATTTAATTAAAGCCAAACAATTAACAGATTACCATCAATCATTCGCTTTCCGGGCAAATGCAAACACACCGCACGGTACGGCAGTAACGATTATGCTTTGGTGATTTAAATTGCTATTTTTATTGCAATGCTCCAGCACACACACGCTTCATGTTTGGAGAAGCAAAAAACATACCTCCATTTATGCAAATCATTCGTTTATTGTGCGCGCATCGCACGCACGCGCATGTAACGCACGCTGATCAAAGCTGCAAACCGCAACATCCAATGTCGGAGCATCGTACAATATTATTGCAGAGCCCCCTTATCAGCCAGCAGCGAAGAAGTGCTTGGGGATATGATGGAGCATACCAAACGACCAACAAACGTTGAATTAATTAATGCTACTTTTTGTTTCATCTTTGCACATATCTCCCGCGCGAGCGGTTGTGTACGCTGCTGTGCGCTCAATGAAGCGTGCGATTGAAGGCGATTAAAAGAAATCAAATGTTCGATGTTTCAGAACTACATTGTACTTGTAGCGCGGGCGCGCTAGCGGAAAGGTGTGAAGCGGTTGGCCCACTGACCGCCGCGGGAAGATTGAGCTTACTTGTTTTAATTGGAGGCGAATATGTATTTGCTGTTGTTTTGTTTCGCGTACGAGCTTTTCAATTCGCACACTTGTCGGTGGCTTCCGTTGGCAAAGGATGTAGCTTAAGATCGATTTTGACATGGCCGCCTCTGTTGAAGACTCTCGCTCGCTCGCTGTACAAGCTGTTACACTGGCACCGAACACCGGACTTGTATGTGTATCGGTGGTTTTTGGTAGCCCAAGGTGTTCTCGGCAACAGTGTGGATGAAATTTAAACACAAAAACATATAAACTTAACCACAAGTGAGAGAGATCGCGCAATACTACACATCTTGACCTCCGAAGGACGAACACGCCGGGGTTTTGTGCCCCACAACAAAAAAGTGGATGTTTTGTTTTTAACTAACGGTGCAACTGCAACACTCTCGTATGCATCACATCATTACACATGCCTTTGCGCATAATTGGGTGCTGCTACTATCTAAATAATGTGCTCGAGGTGGCCGATTTTCGCACGCAATCGAAGGCCAGCAACAAGCGCGCCCGCGCGCACACTTTGTTTGTTTTTTTTTATATGTTTAATTAAACAAGTAAAAAAGCCCACGGAGGGGGTTGGCAGCGCATGCCGCGGGGCGACGCCACGGAAAGCGGCCGGAAAACCAATATCGAATCAATTAGACAATCATGCATCATTCACGGTTCGCGGGCCGCTTGATTAGTTTGACGGCTTTTCACGGCTCGCGGTAGCGGCGTGAAACTCGAACTCGCCTCATCAGCGTGCCCAGAGTGGGTGGTGACGGGCAAATGCACATTTCGGTACAGGCCGGGGTGCAGCGACGCGCAAAGGTGTTAATGTAATGATGGAGCTGGAGCCACGCGGGAATGGGAGCGTACGGGTGTTGAAGGCGGTTGGCATGCGATCATGCGATCCGGACGGGTTTGACAGGTGAGAAGATCGTTGGTACATGCCGACAAGTTGATTTTGTGCGGAATGCTTTGACGGCTAATGGTTTTCGAATATCCTTTTAATGAATGGTGTATGTCCCTGACTCGAAAAGATCCTTCTCATCGTGATTGCAACAGGTTGGTTTTATTGCCTTTTTAATCGCCTGTGATTGACTGAGCGCAATAGCATCGGCGGTAGGCGTGTCAAACATCAACTACTTGCCGTCTTGGGTTCGAAACTTATCCGGATTGGTCCTCGATTCTACAAATATGTTTTTCTAGTGTAGGTGCAGCGTTCAATGCAGGTTCATAGTATGTAATAAAAAGAAGACAACATAAAAAGTATGATATTGTTGTGTATGTTAGACAAATATCAACGAATACATTCACAGCAACAAGAGGTGATGAATGATTACCTGCTGTATGAATTATGACAGATGAATTATGACAGAGCTGTACGGTATTGAAAAAAGAAGCTCATTGAACATTGTTAACAACTTGATAAATAAGCTCTTTCAATTTGAACATTCGTACTTATAGCCTATTGCATGTTGATCACTCTTTACAAAATAGCAATAATATATCGTTAACAGCGACTAACGAAGCTTTATATGTGTGCCTGAGCCACCCAGACGGTATCTCGATAAGCACTGCCTTGTTTCTGAGAATAAAAACACGCTGCTTATTAACTACCTGCGCGGCAAAATTTGTCTTCCATCTGCGGTAGATTTATGTCCGCAGTCGGTTGCAAAATTACAAATCGCCAGTGCATACCCCATCCTGGACATGCTAGGGTACGTTCAGCGCGCACCTAAGCTGAAAGATATCCAACGCGAAAGATCACGCCGAAGTGTGAGAGAAGCACGCCATCATTCCCGCTCACTTCCGGCGAGCCTCCGGTTGCCGTAGGGGTCGCTTCCTGCCTGGCAGTGTGTGGACGCAATGGAGCAAAGGAAGTGTACAAGTGGCAAGCGCTGCGTGCGCGCACCCAGGACAACCTTGTACAAACCGGGAATGAGGTGTTTGGCTCGATGTTGCAACGCGCGCCGTCCGGTGTTACAACCTTCCACGGTGTTGGATCTGATCTGGAATGAACTTTTTTTTGTTGTTGTTGCTGTCTGCTTACTCCATCCCGCTGCGAGTGACGTGGTGATTGCAAGTCTGTACTACCTGTCTGGCCTTCCCCCAAAGGGAAAAAGGGATATACGTTTGTGGTTGCTCGCCCGCGCCCGCCCGCTATTCCAGCCGGGAGAGGCTTCGCCTGCTAATAAATTCCTCTGTCACAAGTTTATGACAGCGATCGGTTAATTCCTACCTTTCCGCGCGCGCACACCGTGTCCCTGCCAGCGAGCGGTGGGAAGGAACTATAAATTTCAACCGTTCCTGCCCATTCACCACCCCTTCGGTTGGGCTTTTGGGTCGGTGCGGCCCTGAGCGCTGCTAAACATGTAAAGTGATCTCGCATTTAATCTCGATCATGCCTCCAAGACTTCAAACCCCAAGGGGGAGATCACGGTGTACGGGAAGTAGTTGGCGGATTTAGTGTCGGTACGTTTGAGATTGACACAGGTGAAGGGATCTTCGTGAATAGCATCTCCCCGTCGACGTTGCAACACACACACACACAACGATACTCCGCTGTCGGAGTCTCCGCGGAGGAAATCCGCGCAAATATATCTGCTCCACATGGCGCGACACAGTCAGTTGTGTGCGCGGGAGGGTTGCGTTGCGTAATGATATGGTACCGTGTGGCAGGCAGCAGTACACCGCGGATGTATGTTGTTCCTGCAACGGTGCGCTCGTCGTTACCTGCCTGCCTCGCCTGTCATCAGCGCACACTGGTCCGCGAGCAGCGCGTGAACGTGAATGTGGTTTCTTCATCCGCGCGCGCACAAGGTCCCGACGATGCCGCCCGTCGCACATGTCACAGAATTAAGGGCACGTACACGCGCGAGAAGTATTACTTGGGATGCCAACCGAACACTCTCGCCGGTGTTGTTGGCAGGTTGTGCTGCGCTTATTTGCCGACGTTCGATAATTACCTCATCAATTCTGAATTGTGGACACCACTCCGGCGCTGTCCGGAGGACACGTCCGGGCCAATCCTTCTTCTCCTCTTCCTGCAACCACAACCACCGACGTCGTGCTCACCAAAACGATCAAGACACCCCGAGGATCTAGACGTGTGTGAACGTCCATGCATGTGTCTGCTGGTCAATAAATCACCCGAGGTCTGGTCGAATCCCCCCGGAGCACTGGGACAATTAGCCCGGTTTTTGTGTGGAGCACTAGCGAAGGTGGTACGTGTATGATGTTGAGAGACACCGAGACTAATGAATCTTGATGGAAGCATGTCGATCGCTGTCTAAAGATTAGCGAGTTGCACGCGGGAAGCATGAGACCACCCCCGTGGCTGTGTGATATCGTTTCGCATGGATCTCATGCGGGAGGGAGTCTTCGACGCTCTCGGGTTCCTGTCACCGTAGCCGCTGTGGACACTAAAGCGTACGCCAATTCGTGGCAATTAGCTGAACTCAACTCGTGTAGCGGGCCGCTATCCGCTATCTGTTCGGCGGAACAAGGAAAAGCTCCGACCTGCTCAGCGGCACTGACTTTGTACCACAAATAAAACCAACTCCAATGTCTGGCGCGCGAGGGGCGAATGTGTAAATCAAGCGGTGTAGTTTGCCGCCGGCGACACGGGAGCAGGAGCTGGAGCTGTGGGCCGTGTGCGAGAAGAGATCGTTGTAGAAGCTCTATTTGCATGCAAATTAATGCTGCTGCCTGCCCGTGCAGCTAGTGTGCGCCGGGTCGTTACAAAGGAGCGAGCCATACTGACTCCCGCTTGTACCGGCTAATCGATAATCGCCGGGATTAATTCTTCTTAAGCGTTGGGTGTACGCTGCGAAAGGGTCACGTTGATGACTAATAGCGCAACAAATGATCAATGTATCTATCCTGCGCGACGTGAGCGGTTGCTGCCACTCGCGAGAACTAGACCAATGCGTCCTCCCCACGGATCGGTCGTTCGCCGGTCGCCTAGCGCTCTGAATCGACGGTCAATTTGTTGCCACGGTGGCTCCCACTGCTACTGCTAGTGCCCGCGACTTGATGCAGTTCTAAGGTTGCTGTCGTAGCACAGCTGTATATAATTGCAACCCTGCTGCCTGCAAACCACGCAGCAGCAGCAGCTACAGACTTACTTCTCGATCGCGATAGAGAGGAAGCGTTTTGGTGGACGTTCGATCGAACTTTGATGGAGGGCGCGCGCGCCGCTGGGTGTGCCACGGATTGTTGCCGGGTTTGTGAGGTACTCATACCTTACAAATGGCAGATAATCACACGACTCGCCTCCTTGTCCCGCCTCCCTCCCATTCAAACGCACTTGCGTTTGGTGAAATATGATGAATTACCGCCCGGGAAGCGCATAAATAATCTATGAATAATATTTAATTTTCCGCATTATTACTGGTGCGAACCTTATAATTCAGCCCCCCAATTATGGCCCCGGGGAGACCCAGCTGGGCGCGCGTGTGCTGCGTCTGTCAATAGAGAACGGGAATGACTGGTTTCAGGTGTAATGCGTCGAGCAAAGTCGCCTGCGAGGAAAAGTTGTACGTTGGGGTAAAGCAAGGTCAAATATTTATAATTTTAATATATTGTGTAGAATGTAAGCTGTTAAGGACATAATCTAGACATTGTTCAAAATGTAAACAGTATTTGGGGATTTCATTGCTGTCATTTTCTGACTAAGAATCATCTCGGTAACAATATACAAATGTTACCAATTGTTGTAATTCCAGAATTGAAGGATGTCTCCCCAATCTGGAAAGTTAAAATACATGTTTAGAAGGCTATATAAATCTGTAATTATCATCTCCATCTATTTGTCCAACATCAAGTGTTGGGAATTGCGTCAACAATAATGTAAACAAAGAGCCGTCATGATCATGGTCTGTGGTTTTGACAGCGGTACAATACTAAGGAGAGGTAATGTCGGTACACAAGAATCCGGATGATGGTGTTTATAGCGCGTGTAACGATGGCCGAAACGAAGTCTTTATAAATAGGTGTAAAGGATGCACATTTCTAGCTTTTCCAATATTAACCTGACGAATAAAGTCGAATTTTGTGGAAGATGTTTACGGACAAACAGCTACAAACAGCTTAGAATTCGGGGTTTCATTCAGAACATCAAGCTTTATCAATATCCATTTCAAATAATCCTAATAACGAAAACATGAATAATTGTCTATCTTGCCACTTGCTTATCTTACGTGTTCTAAATCTTCCTTAATTAAAACAAAAAAATATTTTCGTTGTGCAACAAAAATATTTTCATTGTGTTGAATTAAATTGGAGCATTTTTTGGTCCAATTTTTCCCCACTGTGTACCGTATTGAACTGCTCGAAAGCTGGCCATACCATTGATGTACGATCCTAGTACGATGTGGTGCGAATCGAGCGATAGTTTATGGGTGACAATAACTTGCTTGCACACCTCACCCGAGAATCTGGCCAGAAAAGGCGCGAAAATCTCCATCACGCCGACGCACGGCCAGCCGCCTTTTTTCCTTCCCCAGCTCAACCAATGATTTAGTGTGCAAAGCGACACGGTTTGTGTGTGTGTGTCCATAACGCGCACATCAGTTGCGGGCTCATTAGCAGCACCAGCGTACAAGTAGTGCCAGCCGTCTCAAGTGTGTCCATAGGTCGGTGTGTTACAGTTGCATTCGAATCCCTTCCAGGGCTACCGTTTTGATCGCTGCATTTCTTTAAATCGAAACACGAAGAGTGCAGTCTCTTTTTCTCTCTCTCTAATGGGATCATGTCGACTTTGCGTAATTAATTACGGGTTCGTTTAACGAGCTCGTGCGCTCTCTTTCTCTCTCACTCTGTCTCAGTCCGTCAGTGAACGGGTGGGTGTCGCGATCGTGTCTCGTGTCACTTACGGGGTGAGATTAGCATTAATTCCAGTGTGCATACATTTGGCCCGTGCCCGACTGGAAGGGCTTATTGCGTTCCGTTTTGGTCCCGGCTGGTCAATATTATTGCTTATCAGGCGTACGTGCGTGTTTGATCCGGTGTCCTAATCCTATCGGAGCTGTTTTGTCCGCTGCCGTCGGTAAACCCATGCTTCACTTTAGTTTTTGAATGGCATTATCCTGTTATAACATCTCAACCCGCTCCGGTGTGGTCCCGTCCGTTGTTTTTTTTCCCTTTGCTTTGTTTTCACCTACTAGGCCGGCTATGCACCCAATCCAATTAGCATGGATTTGGGTCATAAAATTGAAAAAATCTCATAGATTACATACCTGATTGCGGAGGAGACGCCCCAGCCCGGCTGGGATCGTATTTGCACTGAATCAAAGCGATCACAAAGTTTCACATCCTGCTCTCGCCGAGTTTTGCTGCGTTCCTGTGTTTTTTTTTTGTGTGTGTTCCGTTGATGGAGTTTGTCGACGGGCTCCTCACACAAGGATAGCGAAATTAAAATTAAAACCCGCGAAACGAAACAAAAACAAAGCAAAACCGGCCGCAGACAGCACGCGGAACCTCCCGTTTATCGCACAGCTTAATCAAGATCTCATTAGAACATGGCGTCATTACTTGGCAAAAGGTGGCAAAGGTTTCGTGGGCTAGCGGTGCACATGCATTCAGGCAATGTGCGGGAGAGAGAGAGAGAGAGAGAGCAGCACGAAGCACGCGCGGGACGCGCTCGGGTGCATTAGCGATGCGATCGTAATCGTTCGTTTCGCTGTAAATTATGCATCATTATTTTGTTGCAGCAAACCGCTCGTTCGCGCCTCGTTCGCCCCCGCCAGCACAACAACAACCGTCCACCGTCCGACCGAACACGATGCAAATCTGGGGTGCCGTTGTGTGGGGGATTGGCGAAAGTGGTGCGGGTGGTGTGTCCCCCGTGATGCAGTAGTTCAATTTGAATATTCATTTAGTGCTCTTTTTGCCTACGCTTCGGGCATACGAAAATGGATACACTGAGGCTTAAGGCTAGGCTAGGCGCTCGTTCTCTCTTCTGGCTCGGGATGATGCGCATCCTTTGGAGAGGAGGAGTTTGGAGAAGTGTGTATGGCAGCAACGATGCCAGCAGGATGCAGGAACAGCTACATTTTGTTGTCTATTTTTGAGCAGATTTCAGTTTGGACATTTAGTTGTTGGTTTGTTAGTTTTATTTATCTGCTTTTTTTGCGACAAAGATTAAATTACGATAACAATACGTTTATA
>KZ067606.1:463904-474877 GCA_002091845.1 Anopheles cracens | reverse complement strand
CTATAAAATCTAAATAAATGGATAGGCTTCTTAATTCTATGTTCCCTTTCTTATATCCCATCACTTGCCGACGGACTCAATTGTAAAACGGATGAAATAGTACGTCCGATTTCAAATGTCACTCCCACCACACGATACCAAACGAGTTTTAAAGGAAATCGCTCGGTGAAGGTTGACCGGAACGATCACCGGACCGCCCGTCTAATCGGCTAGAGAGTAAAAGGCATTCCCGTACTGCTGCAAAGTGGCTGTAAAAACTGCTCTCTCAGCGTCATAATCAGAACATCAACCCCCACCCTATGCAGCGGATCAGTTTTCCATCCGCCTCTTGAGCTGAGCGTCTTGCGTACTTCGATTGATGGTGCCGGCACACTCGCCATCAGCAGCGGACCGCGAAGGGGAAGCGAATTAAAGATGGAAAAATGTCTTCCTGAGGATGTAGTTCCGATGCGCGCGCAGCCACACAGGTTGCGCACACTGCTGCGTCGGCAAAAGCATCGCTAAATCATCTCCGCTGCAGCGGAACACAAACGCTGACGGCTGATTTGCCCCCCTTTTGTGGGGAAATTTGCAGCACCAACTAAAAATTGCAGTTGTGCATGGGAGCCAGGGGAGGCTCTCTTTCACTCCCGCCGGGTGCAGCGATTTCCGGTAGGCGTTGATTTATTTTCTCATGGTCAATTTGTTTATCGCGTTAGAAATGATTATGCTGATGCTGCTGCTGGTGCGCTGCCGCTGTTACACACGACGGGCCGAACGCGGTGTGATATGCTGATATTGCTGCCGCAGCTTGATTTTCTTTTTCAAAACCCATAGCTGTAAACGTTCGGCAGGAAAGACCGCGCTGTGAACGTACATACAGCGAACAGGACAAAAAATACACATTACCTACCCAACGTGAACACATATGCACGAAGCGCATAATCTCGTCGTCAGCAAGTTTTTGAAATTAAAATATGTGCATCTCGAGAGACGATAGATGTGGTAAGATGGACGCGGGAAGCTTATGGGCTCGGGAATGAGATCATCTCGTTGGTTAAGATGTGCGGACGTACGGCCACCTTCAGGGCTTATCCTTTTACTCGGAGGGGTTGCTCCTCTTTGATGCCGAGATGATGAGATAATTGACGTGTAACGACGGTTTGTGGTTTTCATTATTTCACAGCACGTGGGATGTCCTCAATATCTTACTCTTCTAGAGGGGTTTAGATACCGGTGCTAAAGATTGTGTTTTCTCTCTTTTCTCATTGCAGGTAAATGGATTATTTTCCGGTAGTACGTATAGACAGGCAGTGAGATCAGTTGCGGTGAGATTAATGCTGGGAAATTTGATTAAATGTATAATTTAAAGATTATAGATAGGATAACAAATCAATTTCTTCAAACAAAGAATACCAATGTTTTCACGATTAGTTCAACCCTATCTCTCGGAGTCGTACCTCTCGTCTCGTTTCTCTCGTTCCTTACAATGCCATGATTCAAAATTACTCTGCATACTTGCAATAGTTTTTGAAGAACATTCATCCAAAAGTCTTCATTGATATTGAAAACAGACAACAAAATTTATAGGCTTTTTGCTACAAACTATACTGACGAAAATCCATCAAAGCCAGTTCAAGATCTTGTTTGCTTATAACCTTCCCATAAAAACTCAGTCTTCCAAGCGCAAAACTTACACAATCGCTCACAAAATGTTTGCAGCCGAACTCGTTTCCGTACGGGGAAAAAAAATCTGGATTCATGTACTTCGCACCAAACACCATTCGCATGTGTTCCTACTCGCGCCCTTGGTCTTTGGGTCTTTCTGCTGCCATAGAGACGATGAAACCATTTCTTAATAATGCCAACCAAATCATCGGAGCGAACCCAGATTAATCCCTCAAAATACTATGTATGCTGTGGTCTTATCCTCCCTTTCCATCACCCTCCTTGCGATCTAGGCCAGTCGGGAATGGAAAGGTTTCGTTCGTTGTCCCTCTCTCTCTCTCTCTCTCCTACTCAGCAGTGTTTAATATTTCTTCGGGTGGCCGGGTTTTCGCTTCGCTTGGTACAGTTTTTTTCTGCTTATATTCTCGCTTTTAAACTCCCGGCATGATGCGATACCGCACGCTGCCAGCCCAAACCCCCAAAAAAGTCAACCCGAATTATGTGCGTGGACCTTGAAAAGTATCATATTTCGGTGCGTCGCCTCTCGCCACTCGCTCGCTGGCAAAATGATTCGCGTCGAAATGCGTGGCTCGTAAAATGTAGCACCAGTCTTGTTTTTTCTCTCTCTTCTCTTCGGTTCACTCTCGACAGTGAAAGACATTGCGCCGGTCCACACATTGTTGGAGGACGACGCAAAGGGAGATCTTCCAACCGAACGCCAGAATCCGCCGGAACAATCAATGTTTGCGCGTTTGCTTAATGTATCAGTTGCGCATTTTTGACGTTTTGGTTGTTTGCCTGCGCCGGTGCCCGGTTCTGTCCTGGCAGCGTAAAGCGTTTTGTACACTACGAAGGAAGTATGGGCTCTCGCTCACCCTTGGCCAGGTTACTTTTGGGTAAATAAAAGTTCGTTTAGATTAAAACCGCGTCTGCCAGGACCGGCCAGAGAGGAGGGTGCCTTTGGTTTTCGAACCGCCGCTTATGCTAATGCGGTCCAGTAGCAACACAGTGGCGTCCAGGGTGGGGAGAGTTCGTGTGTGTCAATATTTTAATTGAGGTTTCTTTGCTCACACTACCGCATGGGACGCCCCGGAGAGTCAGACGGGATGCCGCCAAGGGGACAAACGTTTACACTGTGAGTGCCACGCGCGTGCATGTAATGTGTTACATTCTTTCATATGTCACGACGGCCATAAATAAAGACCTCACAATCTCAACTGGCCCGCATCATCAACCGTGTACGGCAAAGACGATTGTTCGCAGCTGCTTCCGCCGCGCTTGATCGAACCGGCCCGCTTGACTATGTTCTATGTGCGCACAATAATGTAATAGCGCGAAGGTGAAACCCTACAGTGAGGAAAGGCTCGAAAATCCGACACTTTTCAACAAGTCTTCGCGGAGCGCTCGCGGTACGCTACGAGATGCGAATTACGCCGGCATCTGGATAGTAGAAAGTAGCCACACACAAAAAAAACCATCACGCCGCTTCATGCTCATGCACACATCATAAACATTAGCGCGTCGTCGTGCAACCCGCTAGAGAGAGGGATTTCTATCGAAGAAACGTACCAAGTCAGCGAGAGAAATACACAAATTGCGCCGTATTGATGGAACCGCCGCCACTCTCTCTCTCGCCCGGGCGACGAGGACATAAATTAAGATTTGTCTACCTACTATACTACCCTCACAAACCGGCGAAACGGCCGGGGGACGACGATAGCCAGCCGCAGAGCAGACATTCCCCGGTGAGCAGATGAGTGCTTCCCTAGCTTCGTCGCTTAGCTGTGCAGGAATGGGAAACGGAATAGGCAAAAGGTGCACGTGCTAAAAATGTCTTTGATCCCGCGTGACACCGAGGGCCACCAGGGAGCAGACAGTTCGTTTCGCACCGGATCAAGGGGTAGCTTAAGGAGTCATCAATTTGGTGCCAGTCGTCGGAAATCCAGCTGGTAATATTGCGAGGCGATTGCGTCGATGTCGATGTTTCACGTGTGACGTAGTTTGCGATTGGCGTAGATGAAATCTTGCATTACTTTGTAGGAGATTGGTGGTGGGGTTGAACACTCTACCTTTAGCAAAGATATTGGTTAGATTCAGGCAGCAGCAAACTGGGATAGTTTAAACTAAAATATCGATTGCTCGTTCGTGATCTATTTAAAGAACCATAAACTGCTAGTGGTATTTATATTTACAATATTTTACAGCCAATTTTGCAATCTGCGCCCAAATGTATGCAATCATCAACGCAATGGCTCAATAAATAGCTGGCTGTACTGGGTGCTAAACTAATTTCGAAGCAGTTATGCAAGCAGGGAACGAAGTGTAAATAGCATGAAAACATAATCGCTCGCTCAGGAACGACTGATGCGCATGAAACTGAAGATTGTCTATTGATTATGAGCAGGAAGCAGAAAAATAAATCTTTCCTCTGTCGAAACACGCAAGATGAGGCAAGTCCGGCCGTCGTCGTCGTCGCTTGCGACGACGCTTGTGCTGGATGCATCGGCCATTTCTAACGGAAAGCGTTAATAGAATTTTACTGCAGAATCACCAGCAGCAGCAAGCACCCTTCTTGAACTACAATTTCCCATCACCTGCCAAGCCTCTGCCTTGGCTGCCTTTGAGCAGATTCCAGTTGATTCCAGTGCAGAAAAAACGAGGAACCAACGGCTGCGAGCGGTGCTTGTCGATGAATTTCCAGCCAGCCTCGGGACGGGGGAATGCCAGCGATGGAGGCGCACACGATCATAATTGGATCTTGATCTATAACAGCTCGAGGAGCGAGCGTCCCCGGCTTGGACGCTCTTTTGGGATACGGGGATAGGAAAATCAGTGCACCCCAGGATGCAGGGGGAACGGATCGATGAGGCTATAATTGCTACGGAAGTGTGACAGGATCGGGCCACGAATGACGAGAAGAGATTGAAAAAACTTCATCCCCCCATTCCCGGCCTCCAGGTGAGGTCCCCGAGGGCCGGCGGGATCATCCGCGGATCCGCGCGCGTTGTTCAGTCGGCTGTAGCTTTATGCGATACACAAATTATCGCACGACTTCCACGAACCGGCCATTATGAGACGCGCAGCGGAAACCGGTCGCTAGAAGATGTGTGGCGTTGATTGAAGACGTTACCACCGCGGCCACTCGCCACGGTCGACGCAAACGATGATGATCCGCATTTTCTCGCACACGACGAAGGGAAGCAGGCCGGCGCACCGATGAACGGACCGTGTCCAACGGCGGTGGCGGCGGCGTCGGGTTTGTGCAAATGCATCGAGATCGCTGTTAATTTACGCCAAAGCGGCTGTGTGTTTGCTGCGTTTCTTCTTTATTTTTACCCGCGTCTACTATTTTGCGCGCTCCCGTGACTCCCGGGGTGCCCATCGCCCCACGTTTACTCTGCCACCAAACCGCCGGACACCTTGCGGTACTTCGGTTCGGTGGTTGGTGCAGCTGAACGATGGTTTTTTGAAATGCAACAGGAAGAAATAATAACGAAAAAATAAAATGAAAATTGCCTCCGAACCGGCACTTTGACCGCCGTTTGTGCGCCCGGATGTGTCAGTTGTCTCGCTGGAATATGGTACACACAGCGGAAAATGCATGATTTGAGTGAGCTTCAGTCAAATCGCGTAGTTAGGTGCGGAAAATGCAGCATCTTTTAATCGTATTGATTTAGCGTTTACCTAACGAGCATCCGGCGAGGGTTAGTGGGTTGTTCAGAGTTATTTTGACAGCCCATACGTCATGATTTACACGATTTACAGCCCATACGTCAATTCTATTCAATTCGGTTTATTAGGATTGCATATTAATCATTAGTAGCTTAAAGATGTACATTTGAAATTTGACTGAGATGAGATTTGAACTCACAACCTGCAGTATGCGAAGCCATGTGTTTGTACACTTGACTATTCAGCCACCCGGTTAACAACAAGTTATTTCTCTATATAATACAGGAAATAAAGTTAGTAAATCTTCCTTAAATTCCTTCACATGGTTCCATCGTCATTTTTTAAACCAGTTCGTTCAGATTATGCCAGCTAAAGCACTCGACATAAACGACGCTATTTGATCCTACTAAATCTACATACCATGCGATTGTGAAGGAGAGTCCTCCCTCCTACTGTTGCGACGGCAGAATTAACTCTAATTCGTTGGCATATCCATCCTCGCAGCTGTGAAGATTAAACATCACAGTGTGTGAGAGCTCCCCTGCACGATGGGTCCACCGGATGCAACCGATACGCACAATTGCATCGCGTTGCCCTATAATCTGCTGGCGAAGCAAATAAAGCCGCTTCGCTGTGCGATCAACTCAAATAGGATTACGATAATTGATTTAATGGAATCTTAATCGAATGCGACGAAAGCCCCTAGTTCAGTTCATGGGATTTACGCGGATGCATTTCCTGTTGCACGAAGAGATGACTGTGGCTTTGGGGAGTGCGTCTTACGAGGTGTAACATTGTGGAACTTCTTGCAAGATCCTTTCCAAAGCAATGGCACACTATGCTTCGAAATATTTGGACACCACCCTTTTAAGGCATCGCGATAAAGCGCCTCCACAGGAAGAGAGGGCATTAAACCTCCCGCCGCGCAGTTCACTAAACTTGGCACCCTTTTGCGGGGTGGTACGACAACATTGTAGCGCGAAGGCTCCACGAACCAGACATCCCGGCCCACCAGCAGCATCTTCATTATCGATCGAAGCTCATTCGCCTCTAATTACGAGATAACTCGATCACGGACGACGCAGCTCAGCCCGGCCAGAATGCAGCCATAATGTTCACTCGACCGCAGAGGCTGTAAATTTTCTCGCAAAGTCGTCTAATGCGCAAAGTCAACCCCGTGCCGAGACGCCACAGCGCTAAAACTTCCTCCCATTCCTAACCCCATTTCGTCGCCTCGCCTTGAGCCTGAGCCATTTTTCTTCGCCTTCCGCAACGGAGTTGCACGGAGCAGCGCCTGCTGGTGGAGTGCGCCACGAGCGCACGAGCGAGGTTTTTGAGGACATACAAAGTGTCGCGTGTGTGTGCATGTGGCGCGCCGACAACCTACCCACCACCGTCCAATCCGCCAGCGAGACGCCGTTGTCGTGAAGTTCCTATTAAGGTGATAAATTAACCGTCCGACGCGGTTCTAATTAGAAAGATTTAGTAGATATCGAATGGCATAGCCGCGTGCTGCTGCGGTTGCTTGCCGGGGGGTGGTGTGGCGCTCGCCTTGCCGCTCCCTGCCTCTCGGAAGTCGGAATTCCCAACCCCCCAAAACGGAAAGACATTCGGGGTCGGACAAGCATGCCGACAGCAAAAACTTCCCCGGCGTCGTCGACGCTGTCGTGTGGCATGTGCTGTGTATGTTTTTGTATGTTTCGTGTTGATGTTTTCCACGCTCTGTCTGTGGAGTGTATAGTTTTTGCCCCTTGTGTGCACTACACAAATTATCCTCGCCCGGAAAAGAATTGTGGCTGGCCACAGACGCTCTCACGTTTGCGGGAAGAAGGAAGCTGGCGTAATACCGGCAGCTGGGGCGGCGTGTCGTTGCAGTCACCGGGTGCAGTGATGTTTGGAGAGGTGTTGGAGCACTGTGAGATGAAGTTTGTTCGAAGCTTAGCGCATACTTTGCCCGATCGGAGGCCGGAATGGCACTTCGGAGAGCAATTTGCCTTGTGTCTGATCCTGCTCGAAAGTCGCGAACAACGGACGAACAACATTTAAGATAATGAAGTGTTTGCCATATTTTGGTAGCATTTTAAAAGGCCCGAAGAAATTTTCTTTAAAATCATTGCATATATATATATAAATAATGTGTCGACAAAACTCAAATTGTTTCAACAATCTCTCAAAATTTTGCAAAGGTTATTTTTAAATATATAGTCTTTGAGCGTTTTTAGCAAAAAATGTTGCTTTCATGTTATAAATAATATATTTGCTGTTTGAAAAGATATCTTAATCTCAATGTTGCACTTTTTATTTCGTTGGTTTCAGCATACAAAATACTCCTTACATGCTAAACTGTATCATGTTCTATGGCCCTCGTTTCTATCGATGGCTGCACGATCGGATGGAAACATTTTTTTATTCTTACTCCTTATCTCATTGCATCCTCCTGGAGAGGATGTGGTAATTTATTTAGCAAACCACGTACGTAGCAGAGCAAAACGGAGTCAGGCCTTTTTTTCGGGACGTAAACAAAACCAAACCTCTTCTTGGGTATCTCGCGCACACAATGGAGAGGCTCCAGATGTGAACGCCAGCTGACGGTTGCATCCAACGCTTCCCGTCTCGAACCGACTGTGAAGGAAAGGGTTGGAGTGGTGTGTGTACGGCACGTAGAAGTTTCCTTAACATAATCGTTGCCTGACTCGCGCAACGTGCCGCCGTTCTTCCTTAGGTTCATCCTCGTCGGGTGATTGTGCGAGTTCGCCGGAATGGTGATGATGATGATGCTGCTGCGGCTGGTGCAACAATGTATGCAAACAGCATGCGGTCTCTCGAAGGCAGCGCAGCGATCGATTTCAACGTCGATTCCTCCACAACAACCTACGATGATGGTGCGCCGTTGGGCAAAACCTTTCGCCGTTTGTTGCCATGTTTGTTGTCTCTAACATTAATTATGCTGGCTATCGCGTGTTAATTTGCGCGTTTGTTTGTTTCTGCACGTGGTGGTGGTGGTGGTGGTGATGGTGATGAGAGAGAAGGTACACGATGGGCCGCTCTGTGTTGTTCTGTGTCACCCTGTTGCCTTCTAGCAGTGTTGAGGCGATGAGAAAAACGACTTACGCGCGAAGATCACTGCAGCCGCAGTTTGCAGCTTATTTTGTGCATCGGTACAAGCAAACAGCATGCTTTAACGCAACGCCAATTCTTTGAGACGATCGAGGTCGAACATTGAATACAATGTTGATGTGAGCGCCGGCATCGAATGTGTTTGCTGTGTTTAATTTCAATTGATAATGTTGATAGAGAAAATTGAAGAAGTTTTACGATGTTTTTCTCTGATTACAATCTTCACTGGAGGACAAAGTGATGTAGTAATTAAGTCGTATTTAATTTATGTATTCTCTCCATTTTTATTCTTAACAATGTGTTAAGCTTAAATGATTCTATTACAATGTAAGATTTACACATCTTCGCCGCTCATCTTCACTTTCATAACACACGCGCGCGGATTAAAAGGCACTTAATTCTGGTGTCGAAAACCCTCCCCGACGATGCTACCGCAATATCGCATCGAATATTAACGAGGTGTTGCATTTACGATCTTCACCAGTCTATTTTACGAGCGTTGTTAAAATATGTTTCACCGCTTATCCAACCCCGAGATTGCATTCAAAACTGGGCCAGACTGGATCTTTCCGCGGATGGCACCCGCGGATTAAGAGGGATCGTGTGTGCGGGATGCAGCCGGCCGACAGGGAGTCGATATTTCAAGTCGTACGGCGGCTCGGCAACAACAAGACTCGTGTCGTGTTGAGGTTAAGTGAACGGTTTAAACAGTTACTTGTACGCTGCATGTCCGTTTTGCTGCCTCTTGCCCGATGATTTGCACCGGAGGTGAAAACACTTTAGATACGATCGCGAGGCGGCGTCGACACGATTTAAGACGACGCACGCTCGCCTCCTGCCTAGGACATCTTGTTGCGGAGTCATGATGAAGGTTTCGCGCGTTCATTCGCAACACGTATGTGTTCGAGTGCGTATCCACGTAAAATCGATGGGGGAGTAGCTGCTTACAGCACGCAGTGACAGTTAACAGCAGTGGAGTGTTAGTGACAAGGGCAGAGCAAGCCCGATTTGACTACTTCTAGCGAAATAGCAGGGCAAACAACCTGTTCAATCATCAAACAAGCGAGATTTCCGTCCCGCGTCTCGAGTATTGACTGCGTCAGAAGTGAGTGATTCGTTTGTTTTGTTTTTGAGGCACTCACTGCTATATTTTAAGAGATACGACTCTTTTTTTTCAACATTTTCCACCAAGTCGATTACTTCGACTACTTTATGGTACTTTGCTGAGAAGCATTGTACTCTTTAACTATTGTTTAGAATAAAATCGTCCCTGAAAATAGTCGAAAAGATAAATGGAAAGTTATTAATGACTCAGTCGCACTCTTCAAAAAGTGTTGAAAAGAACATCACTAACCTCATTGCAAAGATCAGTGATCGCTCGTAAGTACACGGGGACGAACGGCATTCCCAAACGACTCACCACGAGTAATCCTCACGCAAGCAATACAATTATTGCACCAAGAAGGAAATGAACCCATTGTACTGCGTTGCGGTGCGGAAAGCAACTCGCCAGAGAATACAGCAAAGAATGCCACAGGCGCGTCGACGACTGGCGATGAATTTAAAGCAAATGCAAGCGGGCAAGTGCATATGCTCCGCGGGCTTTGCTCCGCACAACTCCACGGTTTGATCGATGGAATCGTCGCGTTTCCATTTCGAGAGTGAAGAAAATGAATGTACATCGCCAATGAAGAGAGGTGGAGGGAGTATTTTCCTAGCCTAGATGAGACAGTTTGGCGATATCTGACATTGGAATGGGATTGGTTTTCCCTCGTCCGAACCTGGGGAACCTCGAGGGAGCGAGAAATCGACTGATCCAGCCTCTGTCGACGGAGAGCGTGGGGAAGGAATACTGTACTCTTTTCGTGCGCTTTTGCTCGCATTACCCTGTGCCTGCCTGCATGACAGCACAGCAGCGTAGTTGACAAGTGCAACCGGACACAGGAATGTCCACACCGAGTCCAAGCGAAAGCCACCGCTACCTGCGCCGTCATCGTCGTCGTCTGGCCGCGCGCGCACAACCCGTGCTCGTTGTGATAACTTAATTTATGAAATGACTTTTTCCTTAGCCGGATGACGGCGTGGTATGCGGGCCGGGTATGGCCAACAGCATTCAACCACAACCTGAGCGTGGCCATGTATGGCAGCGGGCAGGTGTGTCTGGGCCAGAGTGAGAAGAGGAGCAAGAATGAAGTTTCCTTGTAGCCACTACGTGTCAATGGGTTTTTTCTTCTTTTCGCACGGTTTGAAAGGATTCGTCACGGGAAGGGAAGAGAAATAGAGATGAGAATTAATTCGACGTGACGCTTTGGTGAAAAGAACAAGTTAGCTCTCGTCTACCGCTTGCGGTCTGTACGCCGATCTGTGGAAGAAAAAAAAACTCATCGTCTGCATCCTACTAACCCATCGGTTCTTTTTTGTTCACTCGTTTTAGGTGGCCTTTGAGGATGGCGGTTCGCTCGCCATCAAAGCGGAACCACTGGACATTCCACTGAAGAAACCAAAGCTTATGAGCGACTTTGCATCGCTATATCAAT
>KZ067606.1:437518-452821 GCA_002091845.1 Anopheles cracens | reverse complement strand
GGGAGGAAAAACTTTTTAGTTTTTTCTGCACAAGCTGCCCATAATTCTAATCCTTTTTCTGCTTTACATTTCATTCAACACATTTCTGCTTCAACCTCTTTCTTTCAACCATCTTGAGTCATCATGATTGAGCATAATAAAAAGATTACATAAAAAATACCATATAAAATATGGACATACATGTTTCCGAATTGATGATGTGTTCCCTTTTTAATTACACAATTATGTCAGTGGGCTTTACCATAGCTTTCGGAGCAATCTTTCCTCACAGAACGAAAAAAAAAAACGAGAGCACAACGCATGATACAAAAAGGGAGCCGTATCGTGTGTTCGAAAAGATCTGTACTTAAGCACGGACGATCCATCACAGGAGGGAGGAGGCCCTTCTGCAGGATTACTTAAACACAATCGTATCCAGCATAGCACCGAGGCACTGGACGATGTTGTTCGACATGAGCGTGTCGACCTTCTCTTCCAGATGTCGCTTGGGGTCCTGCTTGCCGACGTTCTTGATCGCCAGCTGCTCGGGAGTCATTTTTTCTTCATCTTCCAGGGCCTGCGAAGGATGCGAAAACGGTGTGAATTAGGGAAACTCTCTGCCACATGCCGTAAGGTGGCCTTTCGTTGTTCTTACCTTGTTGTAATTCTTCGCTAGCTCCAACATCTCGCTGATGGTGCTTTCGTTAATGCTGCAGTGCTCTTGGTAGTTGGCTAGGGTCAGCCCATCCATCCAGGACTTTTTGTGCAAATTCAGGAGCATCTTCTGTTCCAGCTCGTTTTTGCGGTAGTTAATACTAATCGAGTAGTAGTTGCGGTTCAACCCATGGATCAGTGCCTGCACCGACGGTTTCTGCAGATGGCCCAGATTGGACGTCGTCTGTCGCGGCTCCTGGCACAGCACGAGCGTGTTGTGGTTGATCAGTCGGAACGCATCAATCACCACCTTTCCCTTCACGGACTGAATAGGATCGACTACGACGGCCACAGCTCGCTCGGACAGCGCCTCGAACGATTGCTGCGTGTTAATATCGACACCGGACAACCAGCACCCGAATCCTGGATGGGAGTGGTACCATCCGACCACCATCTCCGGGCGACCGGTTTGCTTCAGCATGTCCAACATCTTCGCCTGAAACACAGGATCGACGGCTTCGACAGACACACCGGTTCCGGTTTGTGGCATAGCAAACACATCAATCACCTGCACGGTGTAGTCATCAACAAACTCGCCTATAAAACACAAGAAAAGCGTGTAATAGAAGGAGTTCCACGCTCCACAACGCCTGCGGCTGACGTGTGTGCAGGATTCGACCGTACGTACCTAGCATCAGCCCCATCACTTCCATGGGCACTCCAGCGCGACCGTGTTTCAGCATTTTCAACAAGGCAAGCGAGGAAATGTAGACCTGCTCCGCTGTGTCCACGACCGGTGCATCCGACGGAGGTGGCGCTTGGCTCATTCCGGGCATGCCGCCACCGAGTCGCAACAAACGATCCATGATAGCCCGCTGGGATTGCTAGGGAAGAGGCTTCGATTCGATTCTACGGCAGATCGCGGGTGCGCACTTGCGAGAGGAATGTTTTCGACGCGTCTCGACCGAGTTCTTTTGGTGAAATAGTATGTGAATTAGCAAAAATTGCCTAGTGTACGAAGCGAACTAACAATGACTTTCCGTTTTGCCGAGGGTGCTCGAAAACGCGAATAACATGTTTTTGACAGCCGTTTGACAGCAAGCGCGATCGTGGGCGCTCCGCATGGACATCCACAGCCATGTAATAGTGACATTTTGCAAAACAGTTTTCAATAAATAAAATTATTACAAGACGAAAAAATTTTTTACTAAAGAATGCTACATTTCAAATGAATTTTTTAAGGAAACAATAGTATAATGCAGTGGTAAAAATGAAGATTTCTATTCGAGCAGCTCGAGCAGTTTTGCTGATTTGTCTTGACAGCAGGTGCTGCTTCGATTTAAATGTCATTTTTGTACACCGAATGTAAACAATGCAAATATCATAAGTTTGTTGTTACACCACAATAGTTAAATTTTATTGTTATTTAGAGTGTTACTGCAACGAAAATGTCCCTTTTCGCTGGCACTTGGTAATTGATGTGATCTTTGGCACGTAACCGAGCGTCGAGTTTACGTTTGTTGTGTTTTTCTCTTTCAATTTTAGCGCATTCGAGGAAGTGGTATTGACCTGCAAAATCTGTGATGAACAGCATGAAACGATGGGCTCGATAATCTGCTCCGAAACGGATGAAAAGTTGTTGGAAAAAATTTATAACAGTACAAATGTGCGCGTCCAGCCACGCAAGGGAATCATTACGCCGGTGTGTGAATATTGCCGCAATCGTATCGACGAGTACGATGAGAACTTTAAGCCTTACGAGAAGGAGTATTTCCTCGAGCTAATGGACGGCGATAAAATGGGAACTGCGCTACATGATGTAATAGATCCGCTGGCGGAACCTCCTTTGAAAGGAGATTCACACACGCACCTTGGAGAGGATGAAAATGCTTCGGATGGTATACACGCCATTAGCGATGAAAATGATGCCATTCGTCAAGAAAGTAGTCCAGGTGAAGAGAATGAAAGCAGTTGGCCAAAGCGCGTAATTGTGAGGCATCCGACACAATGCACCGTCTGCGGCAAAGTGGTCAAATCAATGTCGGATCATATGAAAGTCCACAGTATCGACAAAAAGTACAAATGCACCTTCTGTGATAGATCTTTTGCGCAGAGCAACAACCTCACCTATCACCTTCGCCAGCACACGGGTGAAAAACCGTATCAGTGTGATTTGTGTGATAAACAATTTATCAACAAATTACATCTAACTTCTCACCAGGTAAGTTACACGCACTCGATGTAGATGCAGTCGGAGCTTCGAATAAACAAAACTTCTTTTTTACAGAAATGTCATACCAATGATAAGGAATTTCAGTGTGAATATTGCTGCAAGCGATTCAATCATCTAGGAAATTTGAATAAACATCAACGGGTGCACTCGGGTGAACGCCCGTACCAGTGCAAGTTCTGCGCCCGTACCTTTAGCAACATTTCTAACAAAAAGTCGCACGAAAAACGGCATCGCGGTGAAAGGAACTTTGCCTGTGCCGTTTGCAGCAAAAGCTTTCACGATGCGCATCACCTGGAGCGGCATTCAGTGGTGCATCAAAAGAATCAGCAACGGGGGGAAGAGGAAACGGATAGTCCGTCATGATAGTAGTGTAGCAAATATTAGTTAATATTAAACATGCTGTTTACATTTGCTTTAGGGTAAGTAACGCAAAATGTGCTAAAATTTAGCTAAATTGATAGTAATTAGTTCTACTTATTAGAATCGTTTGCGACACTCAGGAATGCATTCGAAGACATGTTGATGTGGTAATCGAAGAACGTTTTGAACCATTTATTTTTTTATATGTATCATATTATTTCCAATAAGACTTTAGCAGCTTGCAGGTAGATCAATCAACCTATTAACTAATTTAAAGCAACAATAAACCAAAATTTGTTCTACTGTTTCAAATCCGTTTTCCGTTCTTTCAAACAAATCTACCGATGCATGCCCGATTACACGTTTGACAGTTGTGCTGCATGGGCCGCGCGAATGTTGTCAAACAATCCACCAATCGAGATGCGAAACGTGTTTGTTTTCAAGACCGTCTGATAGCGGAAGAATAAAACCGGTTGATATAAGCCTGCGGCCGCACACAGTTTCCATTATAAATCAAGGCCTTTTCTTGCGGTCCGTGGCGGGTGTTTTGCTCCTCCAGCAGCAACAAACATCTTCTTCCATTTGTGCGTGCGTGCGTGAAATCCGGCAGCAATGAATACCGTCCACCATCGTTATCTGTTCGCCGTGTTGGCGCTTACGGTGGTGCTGGCACCGTCCCTAACGAGCGGCCAGATGGGCGATATTGCGCGGCCCATCGAGAGCAAGGAGCTGAAGTGCCTGGTGTGCAAGGCGTCCATGGCGGAGATGGAGGCGACCGTCGCAAAGGTCGACCCGAACAAGAAGGTGGAGGTGGGCGACTACCGCCTCGACACGACCGGCGAGTCCAAGAAGAAGAAGAAGATCCTGTACGCCAAGTCGGAGATGTACCTGACCGAGATGATGGAGACGGTGTGCGACCGGATGGACGACTACGCCAAGGCGCGCTACAAGAAGACCGGCCGGCCGATCGTGATGAAGATGATGGTCGACGGTGGCATGAACCCGGAAATGGCGAACGTGAACTTCGTGCAGGAGGGCGACCTCAACAAGACGCTCAAGCACCTCTGCCTGGAGATCGTGGAAAACTACGACGAGGACATCATCCGGATGTTCCAGGAGGAGACGGTGAAGGACACGGACATTCGGTTATGCTCGCAGGTGGCCAAGTACTGTAAGGACCAGCCGCTCGAAGATGAGTACGAGTACGAGGAGAGCGACGAGGAGGGTCGCGATGAGCTTTAAGAAAACGGGCACCGGATCCGGAAACCTCCTGCGTGCACGTACGTCCGATGTGATGAAGGGAGTGGTATGTGTGTGTGTTCACTTTCGCGGACCCTTCCTTTGCCAAGCAAAAGAAGCGCGGAAGAGCCTTCCGTTACCTCACGACTTGTTGTTAAACCGTTGCTCAAGCGTTTTGCGAGCTACCAAGAGGAGGGAAAGAATAGGATTATGTTGTTAGCCGATAGTACTAACGAACTATGCGAGTTCAAGCAAGACAGACCCGAGTATATGAATAAAACAGTTTTGTACGTTTATTTGTAAGAGCGTGGTGTTAGTTTAAATAATTTCACTGGTTGATTGGGATTTCCCTATCAAGGGCGCGGGACCGGTTGGGTTGGCCCAAATGATAATCGAAAGCGATAATTGGCTTCTGATGTGGCTACTGGCTGGTATTAGAAGCTGGAAGAACGACATCGGTTTGCGCTACGCTTCCATCTGATAAGCATTGAATGCAACGATAAGCTTCAGTGGGAATGTATATAAACGTCGAGTTTTGCTAAAACTATTCGCACCATTTCATAACTTCATTTGAGTCTTGACGTCTTTTTTGCAAGTCAAAGGCTAATCTTTAAATCTTCGAAAAGTTTCCGCAACTTATGCAATGCCATTCACTGGAAGTCTTAGCTCGGAAGAATGTCGAATACATTTGAATGGTAAGATGCACACTTTCTACAGCCGCTGCCGTTATGTATGCGCATACATTTGTCAGTGCTATGTTAAATATGGCGAACACAAAAAGAATGTAAACTATTATGGCTGAATTTATGATAGAAATGTGACCATCAATCTGCCCGACCGTTGGGAAACCCCGCCACAGAATCCATTACCCGTTTTGCTTCAAACCGGGGATTTGATGGAGCAGCGCCGAGCAACAGAATGAATCGTTTTATTTCTGCAAATTGTCGGTAATGCTGCTGGCCTGCCTGGCTATTCGGGCAAGCAATTTGGAAGCATCATCTGCCACAGCGTCACGGTATGGTGAAGGTTCGAAATTACACCGGCGTGGCGAAATGCGTCCTCGTGCGCCAATGTGGTCTCCTCTGCAATCGGGACAATCCCCGGTTTTTGCGCAATTAATTCATTTTCGAATAGACTCCGCACTGGAGAATGTAGCCATTTACAAGACACTATCGCAACGGATAGTGGGAATGATTTAGAACTGCAGCTTGACGATTGAATGAAATAGTAAGCGAGTGTCATTATCCACGTAGGCAATGTGCATTTCGGTTGCCCTCGTTTTTTTTTTTTTGTATTGTGCGTTCCGATGGTACACGTACCTACTACGGCCAAGTCACATTATGAGTTATCGCTGTTGGTGGGGCAGGTAAATTATAGGCTGCCGTTCTCGCTGTGATGGTGTCGCGTGCGCTTCAGTGTGCTCGTGCCAACGTGCGCTGTCGGTAAATTGAGGCAGGAAACAGTGGTAAAAATTGGTTACAAAGTTACGATAAACGTTTGCATGAGTTTCATGAAGCTGAAATTATCTTATTGTAACGATGAATTTCATATACTCTACACAACACAGTTACCAAAAAATATTAAAGACAAGTGATGTTGCAATGAATTAGCTCTTATTGTAGAAAAGCTTGTTTTTGTAATTCTCTTTGACGATTGTTAGAATTTGTTCTGAATAAGAAAAAGAAAACAAGTTTCCCAATTTTTAGTTTTTGTTTAAATATGTAATTTTTATTATTCGTCAGATATGCCTGTAACAAGAGCCACTATTAATCATTCGCAACTTTGCTTGGGATAATTTGGAAGTAATAAATGTGCATATTCTTTATACATTAATATTTGCAGCACTTGTTAACCTAAAAAAGAAGAGCAAAATACAATGAAAACACATAGAAAAATATCTACAAAATATATAAAAGATTTGTACTAAAACTTGTACTAAACGCGTGCTGCTTTCTAATGTTCCAACAATGAAAACCCGAAAATTAGTATAAAAAATATGTTCTCCAAGTGTTTCGTAGATGATTAATTATTGTTACTTGAGGAGTTACTATTAGATCCTCATTCGATAGGATGGTGAAACGTGTATAAAGTATATGTTCTAATCCCCAAAAGCGTTGAAAACGTATGTGTAAACATTTGCTACACATTCCTATCGAAATTTGCAAAGCAAATCACTGTAAAATATATAATGGATAAGTACTAAAACGTGTACTAAAAAGGCTGGATCAATTGCAACTGAAATCAACCAATTCGAACCATTTTGAACGATCGCTACGCCATAGTGCGCGCCCTAGGTGAATTTCGCCGGCGATACAAATTCGCTATCGTTACGGCCTACAACGCCAGGCTGAACTTCCCCCGGGCAGGGTTTTGTCCCCAACACCATTGGATGAGTCGAGTGTTGTTTGTCAAACGCAAAACATCTGTGCAAATGAGGCCCGCTGTTACGCTGTCTTCGTGTCCGTGAAGCCGGCAAATGTGGTAGTTCCGCACGCGACCGTTCGCCTGCAACGTGGTTGGTTCTGATTGCCGGCGAGACGTAGTTTTCCAGCAGCAGCAGGCAGCAGCAGCAACTCTGTAACGGATCACAGTGACCTGAAGGTTATATCGACTAGCCATTACATTACGTTTAACGTGGTGCCTTTTTGGCAAAAGTGAACGCGTGTGACGCGTGTTTCTTCCTACATAAGGGCACCTGAGTGTGTTTTATTGATTGATGCTATCAGTTTGTAGAAAAACAGTGCTCAAGCGGTGAATGAGATAAGAAAATATTTTTTTAATGTATCGATCCGTGATAAGATAAGCCCGTGGGCTCCTCTAGTGGCGTTAGAAAAGTGACAGACGTGTTTAAATGTAAGTTGCATTGGGACGGAGAACATTGAGAACTCTTAGGATATACAGTGTCAGTAGTGGCGCTCAGATAATTGGAACGAAATTAAGTGTTATGCCCACCTTAACACCACCCCGGAGACCAGCTGAAGCTCGACGCTAAGGTAAGAAATTCGCCTCAAAGAAACCATCGACAAAACATCAACACTAAAAACGTTTCGGTCATGTAACGTACATTATGGCACATTAGAGTTCCGAACAGGTGCACACACATGAGGACGATGACGCTGAAGAAATGGAAGCGCCAACGAAACCAAAAGCAACAACCCAAAAATGGCTTCCAAACACAGCATTGGGGTTTGATTTAATTAATTTCTCGTAGGACCTATAAACGTGTCGCTACCAAACGCAAGCCGTAATCGTTTAGCCGCGGCAGTTACATTAGCGACGCAGAGCGACGCCCCATCAGTCGGTCAATCTCTGGAGCCATCGTCGGCCACTGGCTTTTGATCGGTGTGTTTTTGGGCCAGTTTTTCGATTGATAATGTTTTGCTTTGGGGCTTTTTTGCGTTGTTGTTGACTGCTTTCCTACGTCAACACCGAGCTCCATTAGGCAATTACCGTGGGAGCGACGTTGAACGAGATGCACGTGTATCGATTTTCAAGCAAGTGGCTTGCAAGTGCTGTTCTATTAACGTAAACTCGATTAGAGTTGCTATTTCTGCGTTATAGGGTCTAGACAACCCATTAATCTTCGTTTGGACAATAGGCTTACTAGTTAAATTGTTCATGTTTTTGTCCTAACTATTCGTAATTTGGAAGCAGTCGTTGTTGATTTTATTGAGAACTGAAAGCCTGCAAATAATGTTAAGCTCAACATTGAAAACTTGTAAATAAACCCAGGAAAAACCCCAATTCTAAAATATATGGTTCATCGCAAAAAATTAAAATCAAAATTAAAACCTTTACTGTTTTTACAACAACAAAAAAACGCAGCAGCAATTGATAAATTTTTAGTTGAATCTATGACTGGGTGGCGCCATCTCTTGGTGAGTAGTAAAAATAAAAAATGGGGTTTTGGAATGCACAAGGCCAGGGTATTTGTTGTGATTTTTGAACGTTTGAAATGACGGAAGTTTGAACGATATTTTGACTTGTAGAGCTTTTCGAGTTGTTTTCAAAAAGTCAAGTTACAGACAGCAATGTTTCAGATGAAAGTCATTTTTTATCGTGGCAACGTGTAAGTTTGTTGAAAAAAAAACAATAATCGATTATCAGCCAATGATCGTTTGCTTATGAACTGGGACTTCTGAATTGTCTGCCATTGCTTTTGTTCCACGAAAGACACCGAACAATTCTTTGGAATGTTGCGAAAGCGCAATGTAATGTGAGCACGACGAAATTTGATAAAGTTTAAAGGCAATACTTCAACTTTATGCAATTCCAGTGTAAATCTTAATATACTAGCGGACAGTAAGAACACTTAAGTGATTCACGTCTTGGAATGAGTAATGAGTACTTCCTAGAACCTGAACATTCGGCTGTTGACCTTGATGTTTAAGGAACATCATTAGCAGCTCGAAATGGATTTGAAAGCTATAGAAGCACCCACTGCGAGGAATAATTATACACCATCAATCGTAGTGATGATGTCACTAAAGATCAAGCTTTCCCTATTAAAACACAGCCCAAAACGAAGTCTTCTTCTCATCTGCACCCTGGTGCACTGCCGTTCCCGGATGTGTCGTTCGCAAAAGCGGTACGTAGGAAATTGACAAACACCACCATTACCTCATTCGCTTGCAGTAGGGGACAAAAGTGAGGCGACATTTCATCACGTACCACCACCGCGACGACCGCCGTGTTCATGGTCGAAATTCTCACTTTTCAAACCCACACCGCGGCTTCAATTTAAAAGCGTTTAACCCTCCATTCCAATGCTAGGCCGGGAGCCAACTATGGACGCGCACAAAACAGCGACAAATTCCCGTAACCGTACCGGGGAAAGGACAACACTTTCGGCTTTTCGTGTGGCACGGCTGACCACGAGGTTGAGATGTAGTCGATGTTTACTGGAGCTTTTTCCCGTGCGTGAGAAAAACGAAGAACAAATGACCGGGTTGGTTTTTTTTTGTCTGCGTACTGAATTTACATCCGTGTACGCGTGACCATCTCCATATGTCACTGGTCTGGGCGTTGTGGTTTTGGTTTGGGCACCGTGCACTCGGTGGAATGAATGTAGAAAGTAGTTCGCATCGCTCACCGGTCGGTGAAACGCCGGTGGAGTGAAAAGATACCAGAGTGCCATAATTTTCGCATGGTTTACCATATTGTTCCAGCGTCGTTAGCAGCGTGCGCTAACGCGTACGGCCAATATGGCGGCGGTAAGAGGTTTTATTTCGGGCGCAGCAGGCTCTGAGGTTTGTTGATGTGGTTTATAAGAGAGATTTCTTTTCTTAACCATCTTATTTAGGTTGATAATACAATCGAAATGGTTTATTTATTCGGATCATCCAAAGGATCCATTGTGAATATCTATTGGGGACAAAAAAAAACACATTCATCGTTAATTCCTTCGTCTTCTTCCGATACCATCACACTTGCGTCCATTGAATGGCCATCCTTTTTGGGATACCTTGTTGCCACCATTTTGTTTGCGCTCGATGACACCGACGGCACGTGCTTCGTGCAGAACACATCCGGTCGCGTATATAAATTGGATAATTGTCCGTTTTTTACACCCTATTTTGACATTGAATTCGGCAAATCTGCGGAGCCATTTCGCATTTGCTGTACGATTGTTTCGTGTGCACTTTCATTTACGTCGAGCGAAGCGCTGTCGGCATCTCGCCATTGTTCTCTGTGCGCGAGGATTAATTGTGCGCGGCAAACGATGATCGGCGCTGGAAAGGCACCTAGCGTGCTGGCAGCAAAACGATTCTGCAATTACAGCTTCTACAGCGATTTGGCTTCACCCCGTGATAGTGATCTGGAGAGCACGGGGGGTGGTTGCAGAAACAATGCATCTTAGATTAATGAACCATTTCATTGGACTGTTATTACGAAAGACAAATTGAATCAACCGCATTGAGATGGCGGTCATGATTTCAATTCATGTAGAATGATGCTTTTGCCTCCTCTTGCATGACTGAAGGACGTTAGAAGAGTTAAGATGTTAGATTAGAGTCACTCTGCATGTAAAACCATACTGTTTTAGATTGGTATCGTGACCGTTTCTCATTCCTCATCGTGTTGGCATTACATCCAAGGTAATTTGTATCTTGTAATTCCTGAATTTCTTTGGATTAATGTATCCAACGTAACTTGTATTTGAAAAAAAAAACTTTATCTGATACTCCAGAAGCTCCAAAACCAGTGCATTTTGTTTTGAGAACATTTTGTGGTTAAATCGAATCAAATCAGTGGCTCAGGAACCGTACTGGTTCAGTAAAGAATCATTCTCCTGAATTACTCTAGTCGGCAAATCTGCGGAGCCATTTCGCATTTGCTGTACGATTGTTTCGTGTGCACTTTCATTTACGTCGAGCGAAGCGCTGTCGGCATCTCGCCATTGTTCTCTGTGCGCGAGGATTAATTGTGCGCGGCAAACGATGATCGGCGCTGGAAAGGCACCTAGCGTGCTGGCAGCAAAACGATTCTGCAATTACAGCTTCTACAGCGATTTGGCTTCACCCCGTGATAGTGATCTGGAGAGCACGGGGGGTGGTTGCAGAAACAATGCATCTTAGATTAATGAACCATTTCATTGGACTGTTATTACGAAAGACAAATTGAATCAACCGCATTGAGATGGCGGTCATGATTTCAATTCATGTAGAATGATGCTTTTGCCTCCTCTTGCATGACTGAAGGACGTTAGAAGAGTTAAGATGTTAGATTAGAGTCACTCTGCATGTAAAACCATACTGTTTTAGATTGGTATCGTGACCGTTTCTCATTCCTCATCGTGTTGGCATTACATCCAAGGTAATTTGTATCTTGTAATTCCTGAATTTCTTTGGATTAATGTATCCAACGTAACTTGTATTTGAAAAAAAAAACTTTATCTGATACTCCAGAAGCTCCAAAACCAGTGCATTTTGTTTTGAGAACATTTTGTGGTTAAATCGAATCAAATCAGTGGCTCAGGAACCGTACTGGTTCAGTAAAGAATCATTCTCCTGAATTACTCTAGAAGGAGTAAAATCATAATTATCTTTAATTGTATCACTAACTAGCAAACCAACCTTTATTGATCTTGGATGTTTGGGATATTTCTTCTTTTTCTTTGGCCCACTCACACGTGCTCAAGTCGTTGCCTGCACGTTTTGGTTACTAGTACGTGCGAATTTACCCCACCCGGGTCTATTGAACCCTGTCGGTTGAGCTCGGATATTAAATCACAACGCTATGTCGAGTCCAAGCCCCCAAGAGAGCACCACGCCAAACTGGATTAAAGTGTCGCAACGCGTGTTTGACCGATTTACGACCGACGGTTTTTGCTTTCGTTTCGCCTGTCCAAGGACATTCCATCCACTTTCGCACTGACATCGAAGGTCAGCGAAGGGAGCGATGGGGACATTTGTACGTCTTCCCTGACCGGCTGACTTGCTCCTTTTTGTTGAGTTGTTCGTACCGTACTTTTTTGGGGCTTTATTTCTTCGAAGGTCAAACAGAGCCGATTGTGCGGAGTGAAATGATGCAAAAAGAAGAGGCAGATCATCACGTTTTCCGCTCGCTCCGACGCTTATCTGGCCTTAAAAAGTGAACGGGTTTCGCTGCTCCAGTTTAAATGGCCGACTTGCAACATAGAACTCAACATAACCGGGGATGATTCATGATTCTTCTCTTCCTCGAACGCCGCGTTTACCTTGTGCCTGTTCCCTCGTTCTTAGACACAATAACAGCCCTTAACTAGGGGTGGCTCATAATAAAAAAAAGCTCATAATAACAGTTACAAAAATCAACCAGACCAGCGCGCAACGCCGAGCCACGCTCTACTACCTTCTCCAGTAGTAGGCCCCGGTCCGTGCCATGGTTGCGTGCCATTCCGGTGGAATGAAAATGGAGCCATACAGCGTAGGTCAACAACATACGGAGTTTTGGGCAAAAAAGCACACACACGCACGCACGATCCATGCACGAAGGAAGAAGGGTAAACAACGCGGCCAGAGAGCCACCCCACAACAGGGGTTGGTTTCGGTTCTCCCCGTTGGGTGGCATTCGTGAGTGTGTGTTTGTGGCGCTGCAACGCTCACACTCGGCGGGGGCAGCTGGGAAAATCATTCGCTCGGTTCATCTCAAGCCGGCACGGTGCTGGCGGTCAGTTGGGTTTTGTGGCGCTCTTGTGGCGCACGTAGAAGAGGGTCGACGAGAAGTTTCTGAAGCGGTGTCGCGAAAAGCCACCCCAGGATATTTGGAGAGCGACTGTGTGTGTGAGTGTGTGTGCAAGAGAGAAAGAGAGAGAAGGAGATGGGGAGAGAAACAATCAACGAGTAGAAGCAATGGTTGCCAAGTTCACACCATCGTAGTCGATGTTGTACGTCCGTTGGCAGTCGTTGACTAGCGCGCCAGAGCGTTTTCTCTTCCACACCGAGCAAGACTTCCAAGAGTTTTCCATCTCACAGCAACGAAAAAAGAACACCGTCGTGTTTCACTGTGTGTGCGAGCGTGTGCGCGCGTGTGTGTGTGTTTTCCGGTAGAAGAAAAATTGCATAACACCTCGTCGATTCTTCGGAGCAGTGGTAGTTTCCAAAAAAGTGGTGCAAAAGTTTCGTGAAACACTACGGTCAGAGTACGGAGCTATGCCAAACCGTGCGGGAGAGCAATAGCCATGGAAACGGTTGCCATGGCACCGATCTCGCCGCTGTTGCCGGAAGCTGCTTCCAATGTTGGTACGCGCGGTTTATCGCGGAAAACACTGCCGTTCAACAACAGACCGGTTAAGACGGCTGCTGGCCGTTTGTGATGATAGCACATTGTGTATCCCGGATTCCTAAAGAGGCACGTGCGAGGTAGTTTAATTTAAAGGTAGGTTTCGTGTGTCCAACTTGGAGACAAACAACTCTGGTGCAAAACAAAAATAGGGTTTCACACGGAATATGTATCCCTACAAACCTGTTTATTTAATTGTGTACTGTTGATAGTTTTTTCGACCTGACATGTTTCTTGTTGGAGCAAAATTATCAAAATCTTGTGCTGGGATTCTCCAGAAGCCTACGCTACGCAAGGTACGGTTGCGTAATCGTTTTGGGATGCTTGTATCCCTTCAAGGGCAAACAACAGGGCACGTTTCAGGTGGAGTCTAGTTCTATAAACGGGGCCGCTTGCGTAATGGGCCAGCTTTGCACAGCAGTTTCAGTTTCGAGCCTCTTCGCTCTAGGTGTAACGGCAGTGATTATAGCGCAAACGTAATTCTGGTTGCCTTTCTTTGGTTTCAGTAGGGCCAGTAGGTGAGAAGGTGTTGAAACTAAAAGGCTTACGGATGGGAAACGTGCTGTTCGAATTACCATAACATTTAGGATATGCGTAATTGTGATATAGAAATTAGGGTTTCTTCCAATTTTTCGTTTAGACTTGGAGATGTACACGTTATTTAATTTTTATTTTAAACGGTGAAAATAACATAAAACACAAAATTCCTAGAAAATGGTATCTATGCGACTTTTAATGAGTGGCGCCATCTCTTGAGGGATGATGCTACTAACATAATTGTTAATTTATTTTCAAGATCTTCTAATGTGTTTCTTCTCTTTATAAATGCAAGTGATAAAATTGAAAAGTTCTTCATGTTTTCAACATCAAGGATTTTTTTTGTGAAAATTTCACCACATGCAATTAGTAAGCAGTGATTTCCGATCGGTTTAGCAAGTCCGCTAAAGCATTGGAAAGCATCTCGAACCGATTGGCGCCACCACTCAAGCCGACTCTTTTCGATTGTTCCGCCCTAAATTGCGGCCGGTGGTGTGATTGCAATTTGCCCGCTTTTAAGGTTTCCCGTGACAATTTTCTTTTTGCAGCGCACGGCACGGCCAAAACCTCCAAACCTCCGCTCACAACCGCAATCAGCTGCACGAAACTGCTTCCCCAAAAGTGCGCCCCAAAAAAACACCAGTAGGCGAAGAAAAAATAAACCCCGTTGAATTGAATTTCCATCGAACGATTAGCCGCCGTTTTGTGGAATCGTTCAATGCGTTTCGCGCCTTCGCCATACAGCGAAGCGTTTTGGAACGTGTAACAACGCCTTCAACCTTCGGCGCGGCGGGTTGAGCGGGCTCAAGGTTGCGGCAAGTTTTCGAGAAAAATGCGCGCTCGGAAAAACCGGCGTTGGTGGTGATGGGGATGTGAGGCCATCCGCCATCCTTGAGGGCGCCACCATCGCAGTAGGCCGGCCTACTAAACAACACCGAGCGCGCGTGTGTGTCTGTTTGAAATGAAAAAAAAGGAGAAATATAATCGCCACCGACCCCATTTCGAAAGCGCCCCAAACCGTGGAGAGAATTTTCCTTCCAGCTCCGGTGAGGTGAACGAATGGGGTGTGGAAAATTGTGGCATGTTCCGGTGGAAAGCACGCCGGGGGCCGCTGCTATTTTGATGAGAGGCCTCTGACGGTATGAAGACATTGAACATTGTTTTTTGTTTGTTTTGTTTTTCAATGCTCTTCAGCTCACTCTTAGAGTGACCCCTTTAAAGGGGTGGCCATTTAGAAGTAGGGCCGGTTAGCTTAATGGCCGTCGGATTAGATTCTATCCGGTTAGGCGGACGCATTGACCGACTCATATCTGGATCAGCTGACCTCTCACTGCTGGCTCTGTAAGCGGAAATCTGACTGACCTCATGATGTAATGCATCGAAAGCTCCGTTGTACGAAGTGTTGTGAACCGGATAGTCCGTAGTATTGAGCGCAACACGTTAATTACAGCTCATGATCCAGCGAGGCATCTTTAATGGCGGGGCTACGGAGGGAGAAAAGGAAACTAGGTATGAGAACAATTGAGTATCTTTCTACT
>KZ067606.1:419250-437508 GCA_002091845.1 Anopheles cracens | reverse complement strand
CCCTTTCGAGGAATTGCATTGTTTGTTTATTTAGGCTGGGTCAACGTAAAGTTCCTCATTTTGGGTCAAATCAATTAAGAGGCAGTCACTTTACCAAGCGTACATATTTTCCTTCAGTTTTATGACTGATCTCGTTTTGGGGAATGGTTTCGTCCTAAATATTGACTCCGTTCCGTTTATAACTAATGCCGTTGGGCTAACGTTGATGTCTTTGAAGGAAAGAAGGCGATACGTAATTACGAATAGTTCGGAATTTCGATACAAATTTGGATCTCATATAGTTAATGTATGTGAGATTGCGTTTTGAGAACTGATGATACACTTCCTAAGCAAACAACGCTGGTAAAGCTACCTTAATCGATAGCCCATAGTGTAGGTTAACTTTACAACGAAACAAAGGTTGTAGGTTGTAGGTTTATCGTTGAAGTTTCAAGGAGAGCTTTGAAACTCATTAACTATAGGCAACTATAGACATCTCAGGTTTTTGTGCCAATGAAAGATGAAGAAAATCTAATTAAATTAGGGCTAAGTTGGAAATAACATGCGGATTTGATTGCAAATGTATGAATAGATACAGGGCTTAGGATAGGATTCGGAAGATCAACCCCGAGTTGGATCCAGATCAAGCGGATCGAACCTTAAGATGTTTCCATAATAAAAAATAAAAATCATTTCGGAAAGATTTTGTTATAGTAAATATTCGTGTTTTTTACTTACCACATCTTTAGTGCCTTCAGATTGCAAGTCTTACAGATATGAAAAAATAGTAAATTGATTCCATATGATACATTCTAGCTGAGTTGATCTATAGTCTAAACATCAAATCGCTTCAAATCTCCAAGATAGAATCATACTAAATGATCTTTGTTCGACGTATCATACAGCCTCTTATAATATGCTTAAGAAAACGTATTTGAATGTATAAATCTTGTTCATAACAATCATACAATAAGATAAGAAGAGTAGATAGTATTTAAAACAAAACTCTTAAAGTTAATCACTTCAGAACATTGGACATTCTTTTCTCCTATTGTAATACAACAAATACATGAAATTCAATATATTTTACGCGTGTCGTTATTGCTAGAAACTCTTTAGTTGCATAATCCGTGCATGTTTGACGATACTGCAATCAAGTAAGAAAAAATCCTATGAAAAACACAAACACATGGCTAGTTTGTTTGCATAGGTTCTTCCCATGCAGAACAAAATCGTTTCATGTCACGAACCCGTTCCGCGAATGCACATAGAACGAGGATTATATACCTCGTGACAATAGATACCAACGGTGCGCCACCCTGAGTAGTTTTTGGCAAACTTCCAGAGGTCGTCACGATGCCTTTTCGCCAACATCACACGGTTCGTTTCGATTGTTTACGTTACATAAATTGCTCGCGCTGCAAGCTCGCTGCATTTGGGGTCTCTGCAGTTCCACAGGAGTTTGCGCATTCGCCCGCACCCGGGAGAGGGTCAGGTTTGATGTCTTGAAAAGTCACTTAATTTATGTAACACCTTCCCGCCCAGTAGAGGCGCGGTTAATTTCGCAGTTGCGGATTTACTTTACCGGAGGAAAATTGTTTTTCTTTGCCCTCTATGCATGTGTGCACTAAGGCATGAGTGTAACGAGTTATTATTACACGGGACCGACGTACAGTGGAGCAGCGTTGAACAATAATTGCATTGGCGCAAACCAGCGGTGGACTAATCTAAGGCGTGGAAATGGATTCGCGTCGGTTGAGGTTTCTCCTTTGATGTGATTGTGTCAAACCTGATTGTATTGTTTTGATGAAGCAGGAACACTTTGTTGAAATAGAAGTTAAAGCGAAGCGACATAATATTTCGTGACTTGCAAGTTTAATTGTGAACCATCCATAAGTCTTCTTGACGAATACAAACTCCCTTTGCCCTCTACTGATACAGCAACTCACCTTCGATGTTCCATCACGCCGAAAACCTATATCCCATTAGCTTCCGAACTTTCGAACACACGCAAGCACGCTTCAGTTCATTAATATTAAACCCATCCATTACGGACGATCATCAATCAGAGGGAAGTCCAAGTTGATAAACGTGGAAATGGAAATACGTGAAAAGCGTCGCCCGGCGTCGCGTAATCTCGCGTCTCGGAAAAAGCCGCGACCCGCGACCCGTGAGACTAATTAGGTTCCGTCTTTTAAACGATCGTTTTACACACGGCTGAATGCGCGGGGAAGGGTTCGAAAAATGTTATGGCAGTTTTATACGATCGTCGTGATTTATTTCTCCATTAATTGTGCTATGCCATTTCTTTTTTCGGATGCCTTTCTTCTCTTGATACAAAAATGTATCTACTTTATGTAGTAAATAATGTCTTATAGAGGAGGCTGTTGTATGGTGCTATGCGTAAGGGCAAGGTCTTACGTACCTCAGGCTGCGGGTTCGAATCTCAACCAGATCGTCCCTCCAAGAAATCCAGAAATGGCTGACCTAGACCTGCTTTTAGGTTGTTGTGCCAAGGAAGAAGTATCTTATAAAGGTTTTTCAACATGGTTACTACTCAAGTCTTTCCCAATTGGCTTGATTCTTGCTTTGCCAAATTTGATTCGCTCACACAACATGTGGGTTGTGCAATATTTGGGAAAATAAACGATACGGGAAAAGCGCGAAAAGAAAACTCGATCAATCAGTGGCAGGCACGTATGCGTAATTATCGCGCCACTGATCGCGAAAGATTAAATCGCACCGATGAGGTAATGATGCGCGCGTTCGGGCGCTTTCCACGGGTCCACATCAGCTGCCGGTGCTTCCTGCTCACTTAGCGGTGCCTCGCCCTGGTGGTAGCATCGCCGTCGTCTAATTAGAGATGGGGAAGAAAACATATCGATAGATACATTTCCCGCAACAGCCACCCATAATGCACAAGCCGCAGGGTGAAAAACAAACATAACCCGCTTTTTTTTACTCCACACGAAACGAGGTTGCACAGCATCGACCTGAAACTAAATCCCAACAACACAAGCGCCGTATAGTTGGAGCTTGTTTTCTGGAGCACTGGAGTAACTATGTCAATTGGAGCGAATTTTCGATTGTTTTGAGCCGAAAAGGTGGTTGTTTTTGGTTCGCTTTTTTCCAACGACGGCACAACAACACGCGTAAAGGAAAATGGACGTATGTGTGTGTGTTTGTTGGAGGGTTTTCTTTTTCCTGCTCCTCAATGTTTTGGGTTTTCTTTTGCTTCACGGAATGGACACTCGGCGTTCCGGTAACAAAAAACGCGTCATACGTGAACTCGCACTGAGCCGAAAAAAAATGGAATAATTTACGGACGGGTGAATGACCGGAAGTGGGTGATAGTGGTGTGTGTGTGCCGAGGGTTGGACGCGTTTGTACCTGATCTTTATCGGGAGGATCATTGCTGCCGCGAACAAAGTGTGTAGTGTTTGTTTTTCCATTTTCCATGTTTGTGCGTCACTTGTTGGAGGCAAAATTTACATAACTACACAGCACGACCGGCAAGATTGCTAGTGGCCAAGGAGGACGTGTTCGTATGTGTGGTACCTGTATTGTTTTGTGAGTGACACGTGGACTCACCTTAATAGAGCTGGAAAGATCGCGTCCATCATCAAAGACATCGTTTATTGCCTCTTCCGAAAATGAAAAAAGCGCAATTACTGGCAGAAAAATGTGAAAGACGGCAAACCGGAGCATAATGAAAAACTATAGAGATATCAAGCATAATTTCGACCGGATTTTGAGCTTTATAGCTGCTGCCGGCGGTTCGGTGTGATGGTATTGAAATGAAAGTTGGAAACCCTCATCCAATGAAAAAAAAACCCACGATAGGAAAATTTACTTCAAGCACAAAATTCACACACAATAACAGAAGCCACACTCGGGGAACTATAAAGAGGGAGTGAGAGAGAGAAAGACTACAAAAGAGAGCTGCCCTCTGGTACCGGGTGGGATAATTTTGGGTCAATTATCATTTTCTCATCACGAAATGAAATCTTCAGTTTTGTGCTTTTTTCTCGTGTTGCTTGTTTGCTACTGACCCCCGGACGCCTTTTATAAGTTGCTTCTTTTGCCACTTTTTATGTTTCGTTCTCATGTCCACTGGCACGATCGTTAGCTGATGGTAATTTAAATTGACGGCCACTTTTGGCTACTATACATTAGTTTAAGTTACCACCATCTCACTCTTTTCTTACAATGAATTAAGAACACGATGCGATTTTGCTTTTTTTCGCACCATTCACTAGAAAAAAATTATCGATGGGGAAAAAGTGAAAATAGAAAAGTGGTTTCTTGGACTAGGCCTATCACATCTTTGAGTGTGTGCAAATACTCTTGATCATCTTCCTCTTGTACGGCGACCAAAAAGCCTTCATCGTAGTTCGGACTCCATCGAGAGGTTAATTTGAGGTTTGAAACTAGGATTGCTCTACAGAATCTCTGATTTGTCCCTCACTTATCTGAGTTATGGTATAGTTTTTTAGCTCTGTCCGGTCCGATCCAGTCCCAGCTTTAGACGACTTTTGGTGCGGAAGTTTTGAATGACTTTAAAAATGCGATCACCTATCTTCATGTAGGATATTAGCATATAGTACTAAGATCTTCTGGTGGGACCACCAAGGCTTTTTGCCACCGGTTTGATCCCACGAGGGAAGTATACCAACCAGTAATGTCTATGGCGTTAAACAAGTAAATAAACTGAAATGTATTACAGAATGGAGCACTTAAACTGGAACTTAAAGTATTTTAAAGGGAAAAGGTATTTGTAGCCTTTCTTAGACATCTTGATATCTCTGTCAGCAACGATAATCCATTGTACAAACCCTGATGGAGTCTATAGAAACGCATCGACTTGACAGCGAACGAGTCAAGTATCCAATCTCAAAGTGATTTCGGATTTCGATTGATCAGACTATTTCTGTTGTAAAATCTGTTGAAAAAATGCACCTAGTACAAAAGAGCTACTCACATTTAAGCAGTTATTATAGCCATTCTAGCCAGCCAGTAACTCTGGACCTAATCAAGCAATTGCGTGACAAAGTGTTCATTTATGTTCAGCCGGCACTCACATTACTTGCTCCCAAACGTTAGGCAAAATGTCAAAAAAATTCATCATCTCCGTCTATCCTCAAGCCACCAGCTGCATGGCTCCTCCAAATAGCATCCTCATGACGCACGTGCTTATAAAACGATGTCTTTCAAGGCAATGTTGTTGAGGCAGCTGTTTCTTACACCCGTTTCCTTATGGTTTTCCCGAGGTGTGTGTGTGTGTGTTTCTTTTCTGTAAACCAAAAAAGTTGTTTTGATGTGCGTCGGTAGCAGAGCCATTCGGTAACCTTGAAAGAGTCGATCAAATCGAAATGCACAAGGCACAAGTTTTATATACGGATCCGTTTTCGAACGACGAAAACACGCGAATCGACACGCAATAGAAACGGCGGAAAAGTATAATCCGTCATATGACGTGAATGCAACCAGTGCAGGATGCAGGATAGAGACGCGAGGGCAACGACGGAAAAATGTTAAATATATTTTTATCTACTTTGTTGCCGTTCGGAAATTACACAACCCACACATGCTGCTGATACTAATTCGATCGATCGATAACCGAAGCATCGGCTCGGCGTTTTGGTTGGAAAATGGAGTGGAAAATAACACGCGCAGCGTGCGCACGTGTGACGCACGATCCTGCACCCCCACGGAAATGGGAGTTGTGGGTGGATTTGGTGAAATGCCCCGTTCTGCGCAGCCCCGTTCGGTGCCACGATTTGCACCCGCGATTACGATTCGCGATCCATCGATAACAACAGAAGAGGAGCGCGGGATGATTATTGCCGTGTCCGCTGGCCGTCACGTTCGTCCCTCATTGACAGCGACCCCTATTTGGGGGTGGTGGGTTGGCGCCAGCTGATCGCTTTACAGCACCGTCACTTTCTAAAACGTGTACCGTCTTTTTATGTGTGTTGTTGTTGTTGATTGCGGCTTTGGCACTACAAAACATTTTTTCTTCTTCGTGTTTTTTTCAGGTGCACATTCCAGAGCCCGAGTGAGAGGGTCGAATTAGCTGCTTTAGCTGTTTTTTTTGCGTTTTTTTCTGTTTGGTTTATGATTCATAAACGCTTCACACCATTATCAGCGCACCATCTTTACGCGGTTGAAAGTCGCTCAGCAGCAGCAGCAGCAGCGGCAAAAACGCGAGATCCAAAAATTAACAACCGCATCGGGTTCGGGCGTGTTTGATGTTTACCGTCGCCCGGCGGTCGTTCTTGCGCGCCGGATAACGCTACGTAACGCCCGTCAAACCGTGGTCGGATCGGGCGAGCAATGTCATCGAAACCGGTAACGCCGGTCCAGCAGCGCCGCCCGTATCCTGGCGAGAGCGAGAGCACCAGGATACCGCAACCCTTCTGCCGGTCGTACTCGCTGCGCATGCGCACCAGCCGAAGCTTCCATGACTACCAACATTATCGCAGCGAGTGCTGCGATTGCGACTGTGGTGTCTCCTCGCAGCAGCAGCACCAGCTGGGCAACCATCCAAGCAATCTAGTCATGCAAGGATCGGCGGGTGTAAAGACGAAAAATACGACCGCGGCGGCATCACCACACGATGGTAGTAAATCGATTTCCCATGGCCACCATCACCAGCAGCAGCAGCAACATTCACCGACGATGGAGACGACTGGGGCCAATCCTTCCACGGACGCCGTGGACGAGGTGGACTCATTCGTTGTTTCATCCAGCACCGGGAAGGATGGTCCCGTACCGAACGGCGTAATACCGCACGGTGGCCCCTGCGATGGCGGCCACCCGGTGCACCATCACGGCCACTGCATTTCGTCCTCGTCGTCGTCGTCCGGGCTGTGCAAAGCGAAGGGTGCGTGTCCGCAGACGACGAAGGCACTGCCAGCCAGCAGCATCGGCGGCTGCCACCAGAAGCAGCATGAACGTGGCATGGTAAGTAAGGACGGTTTGGATCATCCTGCCGGGTGTTGTGTGTCCGCAAAGGGGAAAGTGTTACATAACGAGACTACCCGGCGGGATCGGGCTGTGCGGTGACCTAGTTTGTGGTGTCGTGTGCGGCTGTTGGACAATGACGTCCAACTTCTTTCGGTACACCTGCGTTGCAGTGGAGAGATAAGCAGAAGAAGAAATACATTGTGCAATGGTGATGTGAATTGGCTACTTCAGAACGGTGGAGTTAATTACCTGTCCAATGAGTACAACATCTTATCCAGCTCTTATTAATCATCTCTTCAAAATAGAAGAGCTGTGTTAGAAAAATGGTAGGGATATTAGGAATATAAAAGTGGAATCTATTCGGAATCGACCTACCTGGTCTGTTGTGCTCTGCCCAACAACACACGTAAACAGTGCGTGTAACTTGCGAGAAAATCGATATGTTATGCATGTTATTCTCCAGCTGCGGCAAGAGAAGAGGTCAATGAAACTGCACTGTAAATTAACCTAGTTTTTTCCCCGAGTGCTATTAAAATCCGCACAGATATGCAGGCCTTGCCGATAGCATCTAATACTGCACTCTGTATCAGATGTACAAGTGTTGTTTAGCGTCCTTCAGAGGATGGCTGGATGTTTTACATGAGGGCCGCCATTAGCTTCTCTCATTATCTCGCATCTTCATGTACATTTTTTTTTGCTTCGAGAACCTAACAATGCATAGAACTTCTGTTTGATCTTACGAGCTGCTGTGGCATGTCTATTCTATACATAAACATGCTATAGGTTTGTTTCTTTTTGTTTACTGTAGTTTACAGTTCATTATATTTTGGTTTAAATAATTGCTTTCCAGTGTGGTCTAATTACTGTGTGGCAAAAAAAAAACAATAAGGTTGCAATAAGTACCTCCATTTTGAGCAATATTTCAAAAACATTGGAGAGCTTTCATGAAGTTCTAAAATTGGCATTCCAAAATAGCATGAAGTAAAAATAGCTCGATCTTGGTTCTATGCTATGGAAGACTTCTCAGAGTTCATAGTGATTTGAGCTTAGTTTTGCAAACTTGGATGCTCAAATTCGAGGGCCAGTCAAATTGATAGTCAAGTCTATTGATTGTAGTACATACTTTTATATTTCCATCTAAAGGAATATAGAAAAGCTGGTCTTCTTTTTATCCAGCAAAGAATCCAAGTTGTTTATATGTATATATCATAAAAGATTGATTGTCAATATTATGATATATATCATAATATAATTGATTGTCCAAACTGATGCCAGTATTTTCCAATTCGTTTACTGTACAACAACTCGCACGATCGACTCAGCGAACGATCTCCGGAGCGGCTACTTTCAGCAACCAGATCACCCTCTAAAGCCATGCACCCCAGATGCTTAGAGATTCATTGTGTAAACCATTTTCTCTATCGGTAATGATCATGCACCAGAAATATGCAACACGATTGATTGGCGAGCAAGAAAAAAATAAGAAGCAAAACAAACCAACCAACATCGCCAGCACCGCGTGTGTTCGATTCCACGGACCATGGAGCACGATCGCACGGTTTTAATAATCGGTAATCGTAAATCACGCTGGCGATATGGACGCGGCAACCCAGTCCCAGCCGACTGAATAATTCGCAATCGATGAGTTTTCCTGCCTGTGTCTGGCTGCGTGAGTGTGGGTGTGTGTGTTTTCTTCTGTTTTGTCCAACACTAGCGTTGGGGCGCAAGCGTGCGATTCGGCTATCATGGACCATAGCTTCCACCGTCAGCTGATCTACATTTAACATAAACACAACATGCACAACCCCCTCACTGGCTGGTTGGATGGTCGCAGGGTGCCGCTGGCTTCAACGCCTGATAGTAGAAGGGGCCGATCTTGTTCCTTCTCCGCACGATCTGTCCGTGCTGGTTTGTGGCTCCTCTTCCCAGCAGCCGAGGTGTTGTAGTGTTGAAGAAGGCGGAGGAGTACTTAAAAATCCATTCCAATCCTCTGCACACCCCATCGCGGAGGCTCATTGCAAATAGCAAATCGTTTGGATCGTCAGCCTCCCCCACCGGGTGATGTAGATTGCACAGAAAGCATAGGAAAAGAAATAATTATGTGTAACGAAGATGTTGCCCGCGGTAATAGAGATGGACGTGCGGTGGGTGGAATGCACCTCGGACTGTTGATTGTTGGAAAAAAGTAAAATTAAAAAAAAGATCCAACATACACTATCATCATCAGCATCATCCCATCCATCGCTCCTCATCAGCAAAAAGCGACCGGACTGAGAGCTGAACAACTTTTGCTTTTCTTACATCGGGCATCTAATAAAGCCAAACAGAAAAAAACGAGCAGCCCACAGAGATGCGCCTGATTGCGCCGAATGAATGCGATGGCTCGGTGCGCAAACCCACGGCGATAGCTCTCTAGCGCCACCTGCGCTGTCCAAACTTGCCACCTCCCGAACCGAGTCTTATCAGTCGGCACGAAACCGCGGTCCATCCATTCTCCCGCGGACATTCCGTGCGATCGGACGGAAGTTTGACGTCGTTGGCATTGTTCCATCGCCGACTGCCGTTTCCTTCCACTGTGGTCAACGCTCAATTAGCGCTCGCATTTCGTGTTGTGGTGGTGTTTTAGGTGTCGATTGCTTCAACGACTACAAACGGCGCGATTCGTGAACATGGAATGGAGAATAGACCAGAAGCGAAAGAACGTTCCGCGCGCTGTCCCGGGCTGTGTTCTGCATGAGTGAGTCCCGCGACAGGGGCATCTTGGGAAGAGAACAGTGCGTGCTCAAAAAGAGGTCCGAACGCTATTCGGGCTTCGCACCCCAAAGTGCTCAGCAAGCGGTGAACTCTGCAGCCATCCAGTAGAGCCGAACAGAGTAGGCTGTGTTACACTGCACGGGAGAAGACGTGGTGAAGACACATCGGTCGTGAAGAGTTTGGCAGTGTATGGGTTGCGGTTGCGGACGACTTCGCGAGTGTTGTAACCGTATTTAGTGATCGGAAACGCGTTTTTGTTGCTGTTTTAAGCAATTCCGTCCTCCGCAACACCCTTGGAGTGAATCCGCTGCACATCGCGGCGAACGGACAGACAGACGTAGCCGTCAAGTGAAACTATTCGGGCCTGTTTTGAGGCTTTGCTCTCTACAGCAAAGCCTACTTAGTACAAACGTATAGTAGCGATTCGCACCGTGTGTTGAAAGGGACGCAGCAGTTACTTCTAAGTTCGTTGCTTAAGTGCGTGTCCAGTACTCGTTAAACTTCTCGTTTGTGTGAGAAGTTTGTAACTGTAGTACAAATATTGGTGTGGTCACTGTTGGTTTGGGGCGTTGGTTACTGGAATACCTCCGAAGTTTTGCTGCGGACAAAAACGCTCGGAGGCCAACGAGAGAGTAACGCTTTTGTGTGCACAGCCCGCGCTTAGGCAGATTATGGGAAAAAATGCCGAAAATGATGGTAAATGGGTGGATTCCGTTGCATTCGAGTTTTCGAAGTGCGGAACGGAACGATACGCAGCAAAATTACTGATGATGTGTTTTCTCTTCTTCTTCGCGCGTTTCCCACGCCTTAGTCTTTGAATCTAGCCAACTCCGGACACAGTAGCGGTAGTCAGCGGACGCCCCGAACACCACAAACCCCGAACGGCGGGCCCGGACTGGGATTGCCGCGTTCCGGCGGAGTTGCCGGTGGCCTAAGCCCGAAGACACCGCCCGTTTCGCCCGAATCGCCCATTAACAGCTACCTTGATGACGATCTAGACTCCCTGCACAGCTACAGCTCGGTGGCGAGCGGGATGTCGTGCGACCACCCGTACGTGGCACGCAACGGCACGACCTTCAGCGGTCGCAAGATGAAGTACGTGGTGCACTGTTCGAGCCACGCCGGCCAAACCGGCGGCGACTACCTGACGCCGACGCAGCGCGCCCAGCGACAGATCCGACGCCTGAAGGAGCTGCTGTCGCAGGCGCGCTGCGATCTCGAACAGCGCGACAGCGAGATCCTGCGGCTGACGAAGGAGGTGGTGGAGCTGCGGCTGTTCAAGGCGTCGCTCAGCTCCCCGGAGGAGCGCAGCAACTCGAGCGACGCGGTGACGGTGCGCGAGAACACCACGAACGACGTGAACACGCCGAGCTCGAGCCAGGACATTTCGCCCATCGTCGACCAGATCGACGAGGGGGGCGCGAAGGCGAGCCCACGGCACCACCACCACAACCACCACCACATGCAGGCCGGCATCCATCAGGTGCAGTTCATCGACAAGCTGTCGACGTCCGAGATGCAGAGCTCGTTCGCCGACTCGGGCCACTTCGAGGACATCACGACGTCGTCGATCCACTCGAAGGACTCGTACGTGCACACGCAGGACCGGGCGTGCGGCAGCGACGAGGAGATGGACGCGGAGCAGAAGCGCCTGGTCGCGCTGTACGAGGAGCGCATCGAGGAGCTGATCAAGCAGCACCAGTCGGACGAGCAGCAGCTGCGCACGGCCAACAACGACCGGTTCGAGGTGCTGCTCCAGAAGCTGGCCGAGTCCAACACGCGCTACTGTGATCTGGTACCGGACTACGAGCAGGTAGGTGTTGTCCGGTCGGTGTCCCTCCGCAGCCGAGTAACCTGAGACTTACCTCACGTTTTAGGCGAAGGAGCGCATCCGAGAGCTTGAGAAGCAGCTGGAGAAACTGCAGGCCCAGCTGCAGGAGCAGGAGGACAAGGCGAACAAGATGTATCTGCACATGTACACCAAGGGCCAGGAGGCGGAACGGCAGGAGCAGGCAGATCGGGTCAGTGACATGGCCCGCGCTTCACCCAACCGCGTCTCCGTCCCGGAACTGATGCAGCAGCTCCAGGTCACGCAGGACGAACTGGAAAACATTCGGGTGAGTTGGGTGCGCCTCGCGGTCGAGCTGGATCGTAAACACACTCATGCAAAGCCGATCCGATAACCGTGATCGAAAGGGTAGAAGGGAGGCGATACACCTTGTGTGTTTGCCCGATTGTGGGCGGACGGACAGGATGGTCATAACTGGATGTTGTAGTTTGTTTTCGGCATCATCCATGATGTTTCGTTTTTCTGTTCCAAACCCCCATCCCTCCAGGAGCTTTGCACCGATTCGATGTTGTGGTTGTGTTGTGTTGGCAAAATGGTTTCGACGCACGACTGGTGCGGACGTTGGGTTGAGGTTCCGATAGGCGTTGGATTGAGGCTCTCTGCACAGTAAAAGTGAAAGGAGCAATAGATACGAAGCGAAACGAACAAAGTGGGTGGCAGAAAAGAGAGAGATAAGAAAATTGTAAATGATTCGGTGTGTACGGTTGTTGATGCCAAGTGCGAAACTTTTCTGTTTGCGTTTTTCGTTCGGTAATTGGTACCCGCATTGATGGTGGCCAATGGGTATACCTATCTCGGCACAGACAAATAGAGCACTCTTTCGAATGTATCTGTGTGAATCAAAAACCATTAAACCGAAGGGTTCTGGTTATATTTCTAAATAGAACTAATTTATGTGTAAGTTACGTTACCCGCTAAGAGATGGCGCCACTTGATCCAGGTGTTTGAGGTGCTCTAGCAATATATTTTGTGTTTTTGTGTCATTTAAATGCTAAAAACAAATTGTTAAAATAGGTAATGAATAACGAACGGCTTAGACCGCGAATGTAATTACGTTGAAGTTCTATTAAGGACCAAACTCGTAATACCCGACGTTAAACCCGATGTTTAGCTTGCCTGTGGAAGGATCTTCTTCTATCTTATTACCTACACAAATTATATCATATTAGCCGTATAAAGCCATCTTGTATGAATGTTTGTGGATCAAAATTTTCACCGTAGCCTCATAAATCTGTCTCCTTAAGGCTAGAGCATTAGGGTCTAATCGAGATTTGAAGCAACGACGTCTAGAGTCTTGCACTTACACTCGGATCAATAGGACCGTTGATCCATAATGTCAGTACTTCCAAAATGATATTGTACATACGATTCATACGGATCCCCAATTAACTTGGGCGCGGTTCTGATCGCTTGTTCTCTGCTGTACAAGTCCTTCATCATCGTAGAATAGGTGAAATGTCTATGTGCACTGTTGCTTCCTGTACTGTTGCTACCTTCCTGCTTTATCTGCCTGTGTATCTCTCTCTCTCACTCTCTTTCTTTCTGTTAACTTTCCCCATACATCGATTACATTCTCCGCAACGAGATTCAAAAGTAAATTCAGTTTTGAATTCAAAAGTAAACCCCAAAAAACCAAACAACCATCTACACAATCGATTCGGCCTCCATATTCGAACATACCGTGTCACTTGTTTCGTTTTTTCCCTAAAACCCCGGAAAAAGAAAAAAGCAACACTCATCATAACCTCACTCTTTCTCCCCATATGTTCCCTCTCCACCCACTGTCGATCACTGTCACTCCAGGATACGAACTATCAGCAAGAAAACGGCGGTACGCAGGTTTTACTGAGCGCGAAAGAAGCAATCTCACTCTGGCTTCTCGGTGCCCGTAAGGTTTGTAGCAATATTCGATCTCGAAACAAATTAAACATCAAGAACGTTAGCCACCCAGCAGCAAATAACATCCTTCCCGCGCTTTAGAGCAAAACGTTGTAGTTTTCTGTAGCCACTGCAATTTCGTTTCGGTTTCAGTTTTCCCCCTAGGTTGGGTTGGGATTGCACGTTTATGTGTTACTTTTTATGTAAACCTCGCTTTATAATTTTCGTTTCTGTTTGCGGTTAGTTACATACATCGATGGAACCGCTTTTTACCGGGCGTTATGGATGTCTGCGTGGAGTACCATTTGATACTCCTATTTCTTCATGCTTTTCTACACTTTAGACTTACAGTAGAAATGCAGCAGCTGCATGGATATGTTGGATAACATTTAATTTGAGATTTCGTTAGTTGTTATAATCTTCTGTTAAATGTGAACTAACCACGTTATATGTTGTACTTCATGGCATGCCCGGTATAGCTCTTCGCTTATGATTACCTTTTTTATGACGCACAAACCATTTTTTGCTTTTAAACTTCCGCTAAGCACTTCTCGCTCACCTTTCCTTAACCTTTCTTTCTGCGCTTACCTCTATTGCTTTTGTTTCTGTTTCTATCTGCTGTTCACTCTTTTTCAACACTTGCTTAGTTTTAGTACCTTTGTTTCCTCTAGCAGATGTTACAGTTATGTAATTTGTATCGTTCTCGCTATTTTAGACCATGTACAAGCGGTTGATTGACGCGCAGCAGACGAAGAACAAGGTCGATCCCGAGGTGACGCTGCAGTTCCTGAAAAGTGCGATCTACTACTTCCTGACAGACAAGGAAAACTCGCAGGGACACCTGAATGCCATCGAAAGCATTCTGGGCTTTTCGGATGTAGAGCGCTCCAACATCGACAAGGCACGGGCGTACAAGTAGAGCCGTTCAGAGCAGCTTTCGCTAGTTAACGTGCGCAGACACACAAATGAGCATAAGTGCAGATAAAGCATGTGCTATGTTTTATTCACACGTATACACACACACAAACAAACCAAACAAAAATATGTAGGCAACACATCATTCTTGTAGATAAGATTTTAACGTCCTTTAAATGTGTTACGAACTTAACGAGGCATGATGCTCGGTGTACTGAACAACGGGCGCAGAAGAAGTAGTGCATCGTGAGGTAGAAAGTTCACTTACAGGCTGGCCTAGATGAGATTTAATACCAAACGTAGACAAAAGTGTTCCTCTCGCAATATTTCGGTTTATTACAATGCTCCATGCCAGTTCCTTTTTGATTCCTCTTCGGATTAGTATTTATTTGCCAGAGATTGTTGTCGGTCATGGGTTAGCGTGTAGTTGTATCGTCAAACTCAGTTTTATTTATCAGCTCATTTTGTGTTCCATCCATCCTTTTTGTATTATTTTTGAAGACACTGCAGCGAAGTGACCTCCATTTTATACGATGAACCGGTTGCGGCTGCTTTTTCTGGTCGTTTCGTTGAAAGCAAACATGAAAGCAAACAAAACAAATAAATATTCTCTGCCATCCACACTTCGGGACAGATAGATAAACAGAGTAGATTCCGTTATCCGTAGTGCTACAGAGTACTTTACAAAACATACGTTGCCGCTTGCAGATAGATATGAATCAACGCATACGTCCAGAAGGAGCAGCTTTCTAATGAAGTTAGATAAGTAATTTAGCTATCACCAAAAATATATTACATCCCAGTGGTTCTCCGACGCGCCCGCGTCTCGTGGGATAAACAGGGTCAAAGGTTATTTACCGTCTAGTTTGCTGAGTGTTGATCGTAAGAAGCAATCGACACTCGACGATGACACATTTCGCACGGCTTACATTTGGAACGGTGGGAAGAAGGTAGTGGCAGCGCGCCTCCACGAAGACGGAGTTCTTTCACGGGTGCTCTAGTGCCTCAAAGGTTGCAAAGGCAATGTGTTTTTTAAACATGCGTATGCTTTATGGCATTGGTTGAGTGTATGGAGATGGTGCATGCTGATACGGCAGAGTGAGAACGCGATGGGTTCACGGGCTGAGAATGATAGAAAATTATACAAGTATTCGGATAACCCAACGGGACTACGAATGGGAGCTATTCTTACACCACTAGAGGAAAATAAAGCTAAGAAACGTTATTGTTGCAACATGGATTTGCAGTGTGTTTGTGTGTAATTATGAAGATTATATTGAGAAATAAGGAGAGAAAAATGGAATGCAATAAATGTTAAACAAGAACAAATATTATGTAATTTAGAACTTCGTTGGATTTATGTTATTTGAAGTTATTATTGATGTTTTAATACTTACATTTAAATTGTTTTCTTCAATAATGTCCAACGATTTCGTTTAATATCTTTAGAATCCTGGCAAACCATTTTCACGAATTTTGAGCGATTATTTATCACTAAATTTGAGACAATACTTTATTGTTATACTTTTATTGTTAACACACTGTTCTAGCATAATAATGTACTTTAAAATCTTCACTGAATCACTGAAGGATCACTGAAGATCCTAGATTAAACTGTTGTAAATATTTTTTAAAAATTGATGCGATGTTTTCAATAGATCTTGAAATTGGGTATTGAAAACCATTCCTAGAACTGAAAGCACATATGCTACTGTAGTTTGAGCTCAGTTTTGTGATATGCATTTTGATACCCTTATAGGCTGGCAGATTTAAACGATTTTTATTTACGATTATTGACTAATCGTTTATTTAAATCGATCTACCTATCTGATTAAAAATATTTGTTCAGTAAGCATCTAATGTATGTACTACGATATACCAAACCACACTAGCATGATTCTGATGTCGATTTTCTAAGAATTGAGAACCTAAATTTTCTTTCAACTCAGTACATCCGGATCTTCGTCTCCTCTATATATATTTTTTTTTGGAAAAAACCCGTTTCCACGCTTGTTCTTTCCAGCGAGATCTTCTAGCGAGACGAATGCTCCGTCAAAAAGTGCTCGAACGGATCTCATTGAAATATTTTCCAATTTTGGACGAATTTCTAGCGATTAGTCTATTGTGCGGACGCAATTTCCTCTCCCGGCTCAGACAGTTTTCCTTTTCTACATCTCTTTCCTCCAATAGCGCTGCCCTCCTTTTTCGCCAACGCATCGCGTTTTTTGTCTCGCTCTTTCTCTTCCGCTCGCTCTTTGGTATCCCTCTCACACATAATGGAGGCTGGAGAAGCCGTGTTCGAAGCTGCTCGAATAGTTTGACTTTTTTTTCTCTCCACCTCACACAGTGGGAGCCGGGTTATCTAGATGTCAGATTTGACAGATCTTCTTGACAGTTTGGCAGTTTTTTGTTGTTTGTTATTGTTTCTCTTCTTCTTGCTCTTCTTCAAAAACAACAAAAAATTCGAACGGGGAGGTCACGCTGCTGCGCTGCTGGCGTTTTTAATAAAAAAGTTCGCGTTTTGCACCGAACAACATCAAAACGGTACTCTATTCTGGCTCCTGGTTCATCGCGACATAACGATCCTGTGTTCCGACCCCTCGCGATTTTCCCCGAGCAGACACAAAATTGGCGAAGGAAGTCGCGGTTGTGGGCTGTGTGCTGCTGACTGGTGTGTTGCATTGTTTTAAACCGTTCGCGACCGCTTCCACGGGAATTTAGGTACAAATCATAGTGCTGATATTGTCCAGGCGCCTGCAGCTGCAAGTGTAAGAAGAGATAGTAAAAAAACGGTACAAATTGCCGACATCAATACCTTGTGGTGCGGTGCGAGCTGGATTAGCTTCAGTAGTAGCTTCTCGTACAGCCTTGAAACGCTACTGGTGCCATTCTAGCGAAAATTCGGCATGCTATCGTCGTGGCTAAAGCGAGGGTCTACGGCGATCAGGTGTACGGGGTGACGTTGGTGACGACGACGGCGTTCCGAAAAGGGGGCCACGCAAAAGCTGATGACGTTGTGTGTTTACTCCAACACGTACGCCGTGCGTCGTCTATGACAACGGGGACAACAACGATCGGTGAATGCATTCTACTGCCCCTGTGTGCGTGCACCTTCTTGCAAGAAAGGAAATCTTTACTTAGTGCAACAAACCCGCAATTGGTTAAGTGTTTCAGCAAAACAAGCCGTCTGTGTGGTGAAGAATCGCCGCTGCCGTGTTCGTCGCTTGTTGACAGGTTCTCGAGTATGTGAGTGTGTGTGTGTGTGTCGAAGACTGGACGACTGCGGCCGTTCCGATGCAATGCGTAAGCAAGCCCGTGTACATGCTATGATTTCATGCCTGCATGATTCCGCCCAGAGTGCTGGAAACCAATCGAAACGATATCGTTTTGCCAAACCAGTTTCTCCCCCAGCGATAGATAGGAGGCTTTTTTCTTCTGCACAGTGACGCAAAATCATGCCGGCACTGGAATTGAGATGGAGATTTATTGAATTTAATGCGTGAATGCGTTGATTAGTTTGTCAGCTTCAGCATGCCTGAAACGCATTAGTATCCCGGTCTAGGGAATGGAACTGCTTGCTCGGAGCCCTTCCCGGCTGCGGCTCCCATGCCACGCGTTCGATCCAAGCAGGTTTTTCCACCTTTTTAAAGGCAAAATTGGCGAATAAAGCCACCCCACCACGGTAGCTCATCGTTAAGTCTTTCACCTCAGCAGCGGTTCAAGATCGCTTTATCTTGACGCTTGACCGCTGCTGAACGCGCCGAACGAGATAAAATTCGTAAGAAAAAGTATGAATGAAAAGTAAAAAAACGCTTGCTCCGCGTCAGTGTCCGAGAGTTGAGAAAGATTACTGTATACCCCCTCTTTCGCCCAGATACGAGGAGTGGAAAAGTGGTCCAAGAGTTAACGCTGAT
>KZ067606.1:392794-413443 GCA_002091845.1 Anopheles cracens | reverse complement strand
GTCGCTTTTCGCTCTATCTCCAGAGTAGGGTACGTGGTATCATCATGCGCACTCGGCTGTCGGCCGCCGTGAAATTGAATGCCGCATGAACGCCACGCGGTCCAGCAGTAATAACAATAACAAGAACGATGTCGACGTGGAGGTCGTTTTGGGAGGGTATGAGTGAAAAAAATGTGAAAACTCAACCCGATGCGCTGCGACGTCCACGTGGTCGGGGCGAAGCGGTTGGCCCGGGTTGGCGAGTCTGTCTTCATCCGACTCGCGTGAGGGGTAATAAACATGAAGTCAATTAGAAATAAGGCACGTGGTACGCTAAGTTCGGGCATATTTCACCTGAAACGGACTTCGTACAGCAGATGCCTAGAATTGTTAAACACGATGGTAATGTCTCTCTCTGTTCATTGCGTTCAACATGCGAAAGAAAGATATTAAAAAATGTATTTTTATAATGTATTTTTGTATAACATATTGAAATTGAATGATTCAATCTTCTTTCATATTTGATATGTAATAAATAAATTTGCACTAATTGTTTGTGATGTATAAGGGTTGTGCCCTGGGCGACTCAGCGCCTGGAAGTATGCAATGAGATTTATTCCAACATTTATTTTATTCCAATGCCCTTTATTTATAATTTCGATCAAACGTGTCGAAACTGTAAAGTTTAATAAAACAAACGTATTCTACGTTTGTTTGTAATTTATTAGTTATTCATCAATATTGTGTGAGTTAACAATTTTATCAATTTTATTTTATCGATTATCAGCAGCAGAAAAACTTCAATAAGGACAAATCAAAGAAGTCAGTTTGCTTCGATCAAATAAAATGAATTGCATACCTCTAGGCGCTTAGTCATGACACAATCCTGTGCGTCGGAGAGGAGTACTATTATAGTTTAGCCTTGAAAACCTTGCTAATCATTATAAACAGTGCATAGTTTTTTCACATTCAAAAGTTAAAGCTCTTTCTATTTTGAGAGTTTTACTTTTAACTGATAACAGATTTTTTTTTATCGATGTATACTGTACAGTGTGATAAAGAGCTCTTCGTCAAATTTTAGAAGCCGGTATTTGCTCCATTCATATCCCGTCCGTTTCGGGCGAAACCATAAAGCCTTGTTGTCGGTCCAGTCCGTCTTTGCACTCCTTTTCGCTGTCCACTAATCTCTGGACCATGTTTTTTTTTTTGGTTGGTGAGTCAGAAGGACTTCATCTCACCCCTCCCGGTAGGAGATTAACTACATGGTGGACAAAAACGAGAGCGAGACAAAGTGTGCCTAATCCACGAGTTTCCCGGTGTATGGTTCTCCGGTCCGGCCGTACTTCGCTACGCTTCTCGATGATCCTGTTGCGGTGAAGCACGCTGATAAACTAATTGGATTAGTTTCTGGCAGGCAGGACCAGATACCGTGGCAGGTTGGTGGCTGTTTGGGAGGCCGTGATTCCAAATCCCGGAGCTCAGCCTTAACTGCCGGCTGCCTCCGTCCTCTGTGCGTGGTCATCAGCATCATCGTCAGGAGTGTCCTTTAGGTTTTAAGGAGCTTTTTTACGTTTTCGACGAAAAGGATCACACTCGAAGGAATGGAATGTGGCTCGCATTAAAAAAGAGCACCCATTTTTGATTCCGTTTATTCGTTAGTATTTGGTTTCCTAATCGTTCTGCAGAAAGTGTACACGGGCACGGTACGTACGAAGTTGTGGTGCATTTTTTGTGCTATTTTTTGTGAGTTCTATTAATAAATTTATTAGATTTTGTTTATTTTTCCTGTTTATTGATGCAGCTTTTAAGCCGCAGTTGATCTTCCGAGGCAGTAATGCTCACAAAAGCGGATTAGCTTTAGCTCTACGAAATCCCCGGGGTGTTTTGTGGCTCACTCACAAATCGCCCGAAGTTCGCTGGGTGAAAACATGGGAATTGAAAGTTGGTTCGTTTTCTCGATCATTAACTTTCTTTTTTTTTGCTCTATCGTTCTTCGGTATGTGTGCAGTGTAACGGGGGAAAGAATGTTGTTTTTTTCTTATGCACGACCTCTCGTCCTGGTACCACGTACGTCCGTGGAATTTCGCAAGCGTTTGGTCGTAACAAATTAGGACGAAACGTGGTTGCGAGCGACTCACGAACGCCGAGGACGCGCCAAGGGAAGATAGTGAAAATTTGCGCCGATAAACATCAGAACATTATCGGTTTACGTTGGCAGCGATGATGGCGTGCGCTTTTCGTCGTTGCGCTTCCGCTCTGGCAGCTGGGACAATTGAGCTGGAAAGACGCGTCGCGATCGTAAAATGTTTTCAGGATTAATTGCGAGCAAAGTGATTTCAGTTTTACGGCTTCCGCCAAACCCGGCGGAAGTGTGTGCGGTGCGAGTTGGAATTGTTTGTCGAAGCAGAACAACGGATTTTCGCCGAGATTCACAAGGTTTTTTTCTGCACTTTGTGTCAATACTGCAGCATTGCGTTGAATTAAAAACATATTGGCGTGCAAATAAAAACTTTATTGACCTTTTAAATCGACACTGTAGTGCTTCTTAGTGTAGAATGGAGTTTGATAACCTTGCTCGTGCAATTGTTCCTTCTTTTTCGGTTTTTATATTCGTGGAAAATGCATAGACAAAATTAATTTCGCTTTCCGCGTAACACATGCTGGTCTGACGGTGAAGTATTGCTTCTCCCACCTCCTCACTTGGACGCTTTTCCAACCGTAAGAAGCGAATGTGACATTGGAAATAGAACTCAAAGTATAATAAACGCAAATCATCACCATGCCACGGTCGCAGTGGCGTCCTTTAGCACGCGCCCCTGTGATGAGATGATAGCAACAGCTGAACCTAACTTCTCGACACACGGTACTCGGAGATCACCGAACACATGTGCACATGCGACTCACATGCGGTGTACGGGATGAGGTGACAAAGAAAGTTTTATGCATGATCGGCTGTTTATTGCAACCCCCGTTTTTTTTTTCTTTCTTTCTAAGCGGTTGCTTCCAGTTGCTGCCTTTTCTATGGCAGACGCGTGCGTCACGTTACAGCCGGCGACAACGTTTTGGAAACGTTGCGCTCTTTCGCTGCTGCTTTACGGACGTACCGCTGTTCGTTCGCTGTTCGTGCGTCCGTAAACGAGATGCAGTCGTTCCTCATGTGTGGTTGGGTTCGAACGGGCGAATCAATAAATTTTGTTGACAGAGCAGCGGTGACTTGCTTAGAAAAGGTCGAGTAAATCCCTCACACTCAATGAAAGGGTTTTGTATTAATCTTCTTTGAACTTGCGGTTGTATGCAGAGAGTGGTCTTCGGTGCTCCCTGTAGCGTAGCAAGGATTGCGGAAAGTTAAGAAGGAATTTAATGGAACAATCACATTATAAACAAAATCTATTCTAACCCTTGTTTAGCTTAAGTTTTTCAGAATTATAACCAAGACACGGCCCTACCACTCGGAGAGGGGCACTGTTACAGTTAAACCTATTAATCGAGTTATGTACTATTGACTAGAGCTGTTTCTAAATAATGTAACTAACTCCGGTATGGGAAGTAACAATAATTTTAGTTAGTTAGACGTTTGAAAGACGTTTGACGTTTGAAAGCCGAGACACGACCCTGCGACTCGGAGAGGGGCACTATTACAGTTAAGCCTATTAATAGCGCTATATATTATTGATTAGAGTTGTTTCTAAACATTGTAATTATATCCGGTATGGGAACAATAATTTTAGTTAGTTAGACGTTTGCAATACCTCTCCGTTTCAACCCAATGTTTCGCTATCTCAACAAAAGCTTGTCTTCCATTAGTGCAACACGCTCCAACCGATACAACCCAATGGAGGGACGGCCATTGCGTCACATTCTTCGCAAATACACTAGCGCCCGCGCCGAAAGGTGCGTCTGGAAAGGCGTATCTGCCGTCGATCCGAAACGAGACCCTTTCTCGTTGGTATTTTTCGTTGTTTTGTTCTTGCGTTACACTCCCATTTGGCCGCCGCGGTCGCCATCACACGTCCGTCTATTGGGTTTGGCCGCTAACAGTCGATGGGCAATGGTAATCGTATGCACGGTATCGCCGTCGTTGTCGTCCGCAATGTGCACGGCAAACGGACGGTGGGACCGGTTTGAGTAAATGAGAAAATTGTCGCTGCCATTTACCGTCCAACGTGGGGAGGCGACATATGTCTGCTCGCAGCGCTACGGCTGGTGTTGTTGACGCGCGTGGTCATTGTGGAGCATTGAGCGCTATTTTATTGTCGGCCGTGTGTGTGTGTGTATGCGTACGCTCGGTATGTTGCTATACTATCATCCCATCCATTAGGAAGCCAACCCATACGGCCGTTTCTGTTTCAAGTGTGTTTCATTAATCTATTTAATGCTCCAACCACCGGGGACTGACAGTGGAAAGATGTCCAAAATTTAAGTTAAAACTGAACTTTATTCCAAACTTTCAACTCTCCGTCACGTATTGGGTGCATCCCCTTTTTCGACCCTGCTCAACGCGTCATCACATCAAATTACAAATCACTGCAATTCTATCGACATTGCTTCGGAACCATTTCCTCGTGCGACACTTCCTTCGAGGTCGTTCCGTTTAATGAGATGGTTTATGCTCGTGTTTCAGTTTTATTCGAATTTTCCAGCTCACCAGCGGTTGGTGCGACGGAACAAAGGAAAAGACGACGGTCGACACTTGAGAAAGCTCCCGGCCGGAGAAAACGAAAGGATAGCGTGGAGCCGGATAGCAGTTTCCGGGGAAAACCGAACGACGTCACTTGCGTTGGCCTCTTTCCGGTGGGCACTCGGTGTCGCCCGCGCCCCAGGAAGGGAAGCTCGTTTTCTTCGATTTATTTTCGCCCCATTTGGAAAGTGATTCTATTTCGATGGCACTTTACATGTTTCTCGCGTCCCTTCGGCCGCACCGAGCGTGAACGCTTTTATTTGCGTATTGTTTTTGGTGCACGTAATGGAAGAAGCAAACGGAACGAGTAAAGTAAAACACTTTCACAAACCAAGAGAGAGAGAGAGAGCGAGAGGCAGCGACCGGCCTCTGGTTGGACCGTTGCCAATGAAAATTTTTAATACTGTAATTTTGCACCCGCCAGCGGGTGTTGATTTTTCGCTAAATGCGGTTGAATTCAATATTTGGAATCAAAACCACCCCGCGTACCATTACGCTCAAAAACAAAGCCACAGCGCTCGTTTGATTTGGGCCGGGGCCGGCCGGATTTTTCTTTCATTTATTTCGCCGGCTAGGTCGCGCGCGCGCACCCTTTGGCTGGGTGATTGTTATGTTATTTTTATACTTTCTTTCAATTTTCCCCCCTCCCTGTTCGAAGAGGCGTTCCGGTCCGTGCAGTTCCGGCTTTTTTACCCCTCTCTCTCTCTCTCTGCTCACCACCAGTCTGGATCGTGTGCTGCTCGACTTTCCAGCCGCCACCGGTTGGCAGGAAAGTGGAAACCGGAAACCGGAACGAAACCGGAAACCGGTTCCTTATGCTGCTTAATGATGAGCCGGCCGGCACGGGGAGTGCATTGGGGAGTGCGCAGGGGCAGTTTGCAGTGAGGAAAACACTTTCATTAACATTTGTCTGCTCAACTGGTACGCGGAAAATCGAGTGTCCGAGGAAAGGCGGAGACCGAGGCGCACTGGAAACCCTTTTCGAGTCGAATGGTTGCGGAATTTTTTGGGCGTTGGTAACAGTGGAACGTTTGCCTTAAAATAACTCCCTGCTCATGCTCCATATACGTATTCCGAGGATGCTCCACATTGACGCAAATTCTTCGTCCAATAACAAATACAAATAACGTCGTCATTAATATGAAGAAATTAAATAAGACGACACATTCATGGCAGGCGTACGTGTCTCGTTTCGAGTTCGATTCGGCAGTTTTGGAGCAGCTGCTGACAACGATAACGATTCATGAGATGAAATTCGTTGTGGGTGTTCATTGTCTCCGTTTGTCTGTTTTAATGATATCGAATGACTGTCAACATAAAGAAATGGTGTATGCTTTCGGTTTAATATTTTTACATTTTCGATCAAATAGCTTTCTTGACGGATGTTGGATCATTGGTATAGTTCAATAATATTTATAGAAAGAATCAGTTTTGATTGAAAATTAAGGCCGTAGCTAGCTAGTTACAGTAGCAATCATTACATTACAATTGTTGACAAGTGTGGGTTTTTCTGATTTCCAAACATTCGTTACAAACATGCGCTTAAAAATGTTTGAAACGCAACCTGTCTAAATCCATTTATTGCTCCAGGATGTTATAGTGTAACTGGAGGGATCAATTCTGTGTTGTTCCCTATGAACTTTTGAAATCCCTCAGGAGCCATCATAGAACTAACTTCAAATGCTGGAATGTAAGACCTCAACTGGCGTATTCTCCAAATCACACTCTTATCGACAAAACAACCCAAAGGTTCTCATTAGATGGGTTCACTCGAGTCGAACTCTGCTCGAATTTGGTTATTCGAAAAGGAAGGAATAACCAGAAAAGGTTATTAGGTGGGTTCACACGAGTCGAACTCTGCTCGAATTTGTACGATCTGCGAACTTGTTTTGTCAATGTATTAGTGAGTCGAGCTATGTTCGCCGAGTCTGTTTCAAGCAGGAAAGGTTATCCAGTAATAGTGTGCGTGAAGTTCGTCATCAAAAGTTCGACTCGTGTGAACCCACCTATTCAGTTTTGGTGGTTAGCACGAACTTTTGCTGCGAACTTTTTGCCGTGTAAAGTGCCGTGTATGTTGTTTATACTTTGAGGTTAACATTTTCATTCTTTCCATCGGACTGTCTTTTTTAACACTTTTGTTCAGAAGGTGAGGACGAATGCCTGAGCTAAGGTTTATTGCATCATAAATTTGTTGCGTGTGTTGTTGTAGTCATGAACAAATTCGAAAAAAGATCATAAAGCTACAATGGAGAACACAATTTATAAGAGAAATGTAAGTATGATTTCAAATGTTGGTGCAACAAGTGAAATCTATCGTTCTCTTAGCTCTTTCTGCCACTTCTTCTGCGAGCTACTTTTTTTGTTATTATCGACTGTCAAAACAACAGATCAAAAGTTCGTATCGTTTGAACGCAGCAAAGGCTCGCGAACTTTTTTTTGCATGCAACATTTTGCAACTCACTTATTTAGGTCCAAAGGCTCAGGTTCTTCTTCAAAGGGTAGATTCTTATTTAGGTCCATAACTAATAGCACAGTTCATCATAGCTATCGACTCTACCTAGAGACTAAAATCTGAGTTTATAGATCGTTTGAAAACGATCAAGTTTTTTGAGGACCTAGATCCATAAGCTGTCAGAGAACTGGCACGAGGTTAAAGACAGTGATGACAAATACTTTGGATTATCAAATTATTAGCTGTTTTGGAATAAGCATCTACTCGGTAGATGCAATGTTTTGAAATCTTTAGACTTCACATGTGCCTCGACTCCGAGTTGATAACAATTTTAAACAGACCTCATCGTTCGCTTTCGTGGAACAGGTGTTTACATTGACCGGCGTGTTTTATTAATCGTCTGATTGTTTACGATTTATCTACTCACAGTGCCGACTCTAAGCATAATATCGCTCGTTACGATGATGACGTGTGATGCCAATCGATCGTTGGCTTTTTGAACGTCATGGGTTCCTCCTGCCTGTCCACGACCCAGACGGATGCCCAGCTGTCAATCAGTCTCGGCCCGGTGTTGTTGGCTGCTGTTTCACCTTTTACCGGCGGCCGGCCAGCGTGTTTAAACGGCGGTGTGCGTTCGTGTGCGTGCACATCGCATGCGTGCGCGCATTAGCGCATAGCCAGCGTGGCTCATCACCGTCGGTCGGCCGGTAGTACAGGCCGTCCGTCCATTACGGCCCTCTCCCGGCCACGCTTTGTTGAGTGAGTGTTAATGAACCGGCTAAGTGCTTTCCATGTGCACACATCAACAGTGGCACATGCAAGTGCTAGGTCTGGTCGAACAGGTGAATAGAATATTTCATATGCAGGCCGGGGTTAGGTGTATTGCTTTTTCATGTGATGGCTGTCACGAAACATTGGATCAACATAAAATGAAAATAATTAAAATATGAGCATCATTTCAATCTTTATCTATGAGGCTTAGGCTATCTCTTCCCACCGTATGCGACATGCAGAAATATTCACTCCGATCTACTTCGTTTGGCCCGGGGAGCGTTCACCGCGTTGGAACACGTACACCGAAAACTTGCCGCTCGCGACGCCCTCTCTCAGTGGTGTTAGTAATAGTGTTAACGATCATCTGACGTGTGCCGTTTGACGTGTCGTGCGCGAAGCTGGTTCTTGGCCCTGGCTAGCATAGTTTTTGAACGCTTCCACACCTGCCCACGTTGTTCGTGATACGATTCTGTGTGAGTTTTTTGTTTTGCGATTGCTCGTCGTGATGAATCTTTTATGCTGCTATGGCGTGCACGGTGAAGCATGTTTAAAGAAGAACAAACGATAATCTTACTCATCGTGTGCCACATCGAAACGGCGTAGAATGCCAGCAAAAAAGGCAGTCTCCTTTCGTGTGCTGTACAATTTTTATGTTGTAGTTTGTGCTGCAATTCAAAAATGCTTCTTTGGTGGAGATTTTAACGCGTTTTGATCCGGCAAATCGTCGATCGTTCGGTGCAGCTAATGTTATGGAATTGATACGATCAGACGATCCCAAGACCACGCTAGACGATAGAGCGTCAGCGTCGTCGTGTATGCCAGGTCTGATAGAGCTTGCCACCAAAGTCCATAAGAAACAAGTACTTGCTCTTTTATTGGCAGTCCCTTTTGCCCTCCTCCTAGCTCGAAACATATGGTACGGCCGAACCGTGTGCGGGTCCGTCATGCTGGTGGCGCTGCTGTCGGGTCTCGAAACCGGCTTTTTCGACGATACGTGCCGCATATACGGTAGGGGTGTGTTTCGCGGTTTTGGCGAGGTTTGCCACGTTGGAAACCTGTTTCGAAAGTGGTGCTTCGTTCGAATCGAAACCCAGCCCGGCCGTCACCAGTGCGCACACAATGTTGGCTAGCTTTATTTATCTTCCGCCTGCTTTCGTTGCGAACCATGCGCTCCATTTCGGTTTCGGTGTTCGCGCCATGCCGGGTCGTTGGGGTTTTGTTCTTGGCCCATAACTGTATTCAAATCCTGACAGTAAGCAAACAACCGCACACACACACACACCCCTCTGACCGGCGACTGATAAGGAGGAAGACTAGGGTTTAAACGGTGTGGAAGAAATTTTATGTCGCGCGCGATTTGATGTGTATGTTTATCGTGCAACATTAGGGGAACTGTAGACGTTACAACAAAGCACATACATTACACTTACGCACACACTGGGGTTATGATGGTGGCGGAGGTTTGCAAAATGTTTCGATGCGGGTTTCTTTATGTTTGGAGATTGGAATATAATGTGTTTTTCAATGTATGCTTCAAAACTGTGTCCCATGTTTTTATAGCGAGCCCCAAAGCTAATATCAATTTTGTTTTTTTTTGTTATATTTCTTTACGGTTGTACTAGCGTATAAAAATTTACTGCGGAAACTCTTGCTATTTTGCCATCACATATTAATGGTTCCGAAAATTGGTTATGCGTAGCGCACACCCAGCGGCGAAGATCATCCCCGACAAATGTGCACGAATTAACCTTCTCTGCTCCATAATAATCTCCGCGACAGGAACACATAAATCGACATGCCTTCGCAAGCAAATGCGAGATCCACGCGACTGGACACACGCTGGTAATGATTAGGAAAGATGTGCATCTTCACGGCGGTCCTTAATCTTGCACCGTCCAGCGGTGATCGATAATAGTGCATTGTGCTAATGATAATCTACGACCGACCGACCTACTAGCACCGTATTCGAATCTCCGCTCGACACGTAACACCAGAAGAAAGAGAAACGGATGGAGCGTATCGTTTCGCAATGTGTTTTATTCGAGCGGTGGCGCTGGTTTGGGCAGGGTTGGCCCATCCGCTGAACCTTTAACTGCCCAAGAGCAAATATTGAAGCTTTTTGTGTACAAAACTGTAGTGCATTAAAGAATATATCGCTCGAACTATTTACAAATAATGTTGATTGCATTGATGTATGGAATTAAATCCCAATAATAATAAATTACGTCTGTGTCGGTTTGAATATTGAATGTTCTGTTCGGTTTGCTTTGTATATTATTATTATTATTATTATTCATTTTCTTAAAATTGTCCACCGTGTATACAAATAATGTTAAAATGGTTTCAAATGGCTTTGTTACTAAGTTACCGCATCAGATGCCCGAAAAATATTTTTTACAATTTCTGCAAACGAATGACATTGTATAAACGAAAGATTTCAATGCTCTTAATGGGTGTTGGCTCATTTTTACCTGGACGTAATTTGATGAGTTGATTGATTGTGTGTTTGGTCCTAAAATTATTTCAAGCCTTTAATAACACTCTCTAAAATTCCAACAATAGTTCATAAATCGTAGTTAATTTAAACAAATTGTCGTAGCACTCCGATTCCAAACGCCTATCTCGCGTTCGAGTAAATCTCACTCAATGGACAGCGAAGGGTTTATCTGCCGCTTGTCGTGGATTATGCCACGCTGCGCTGCGCCGGTTGCTTTGGGAAGAAAATTTCCGTTCCGCACGTTCAATACAGCACCGCACACGCCGATAGACACAAGTGCAACTGGTTATAAATTGTCCGTTCGCACTGTGTCAGTGTGCGACCCCCGCGCAATGATATGATGCCATCGGACGCCATGAAATTGCGCTACTTCCAGCGCTGACCCGATGCGCCGGCGAAGGCGGCGTATCGAGTTTTCCCGCCCCGAAGGAGGCACTGAAGAATCGGACCGAGTCCGCACTGATTTAATGGGGAAGCATGATGTGGGTGTGTGGGGCGTTCGCGATTGCCCGGGCCTGTTTGCTCGTGGGGAAGCGTGTTCCCTCGCGCAGTATCCTACGCGCTGTAGTTGGACGTGGTGGTCGTGGTGGTCGTTAAGGGTAGGTGTTAAATGCGTAGATCCTACGCTTTCACGGGTCATGTTTGCTTCTTGGCGAAGATGTTTTCCACGACGGCGTTGATGCGCGTGGAAGAGGACAGCGTGTACAATCGCAACCGAGTATCATAAATCGCGCGAAAATGACGCTCGTCATTGATGCTACTCCGGGTGAGCCTTAGGCCTTAATTCGAACGTTATTTTGTAGGATTTATAGTTTTCCGGCTGACAATTGAGCGGGATTATTTGCGGTTTAGAGCATTGGGAGTTAGCCATTCTGGCGATTTATTGGCGTGCGGTATCCCCACCCGGTTTCGAAATCCCCCAGTGGGCGAGTCGTGAATATGAGCTATTTTTTTCAGTGAGAAGGTTTCATAGATGAGGGGGTTGCATGAATGGTACAGAAGTCGTTCGAATCGGCTTATCATACAAGCGATAAAGACATGATATGATTAGTGTTGCAAGGATGACCGTGCTGGTGTGCGTTGCCTATCGTTTCATCGGATGCAATGCGATATGAAGTCGTTCATTATGAGTCCAATTGATTGCCCAAGTGTGTTCGCTTTTCATTTCCGGTGATAAACAATGATGTAGTAGTTATTCGCTGGTTATCGTCTTTTTTCCCAAGCGTGTACAGAATCAGATGGATCACCTTTCCGCCTAAATTGTGATCGGTAAGGGTTACTTCATTTTTATTTCCAAAATACATACTTAAATACATTTCAAATGTTTAGATGTATGAAAAATTCGTATCGAATACAATGTGAGGGACACGCTTCTCACGCTACAAAACCTACGGTATGCAAATTTCGGCACAAACATTCTCTTTGCAATATTACGGATTTTTGGGCCAACCAATTGTACTTTATTCTGGGTCGTCAAATAAAAGTAAGTGATACCGTTGATAGAGCGTAAAGGCACAGGTATCGAAATGGGAAATTTATCGATTTGCCTCGCACGGTTCACAGGGAAAGCGACAGATCCCGAGCGTGTCCTTTCTGCGACAAATGTGCCAGAAAATGGAGGTTTGCTTCGGTTATTTTTGGAAAGGGATCCTTCAGCAGAATTTGCTATCGGGGCTGGGTTCTGCCCTGCTATGCGGGGCAACAGTGTGCACAGTAGTGAGGTTCATAGGCTTTATTGTTGCTATGTTTGTGTTCTATAATCCCCTAAAAACGAAACAACACAATCGCAAAGAATAGAAATCAAAGGCACACGAAGGGACAAGAAACAATTCTTGCCTTGTCGTTTCGGACCCGGATGGATGACCATTTATTCTAGGAATATTGATAAAAGGTCGACATTAAGGATGGGCAGTAAATATGTTTGGAATGCGGCCAGTTCGCATCGTGACCACTCTTCAGTTTATCATTTTTCATGCTTCTTGTTTTTCTATTTTATTGTATACAGATAGTGTTTTACTTGTTCTATGCTTAATTTTTTTTTCAAAGACTAGACAAGCATATCTGACAAGCCCAAATATAAACTAAACTAGTTAAGGATTCAACAATAAATAAAACGTGTGGAACTTCACGCAATTAGCCTGTTACCACTGCATTTGCTGCTACACTCAGCAAACCTATTATTTGCCTATTATTTATTCATTAAGCGTGCGACTTTTTTGTTCTCTTCCTTTTACTACTCGATGCTGGTGGAAACTGTGTCAGTGAACCTTGAACAGACAAAGTGTTTTTAACAACACGATTATGATGATTACTTCTCTATCATCATGCAAACACGTTTTTCGATGCTTTTACAATTAGGATTCCAAAGCAGTTTGTTTGAACCAGTTGATAATGTGTACAGTGACCTGCTTCTTTATGAAAATTGTGAACGTTTGTTTGAATTATCTATCTTATAGCATTTGAAACAGTAGGGTTTGTATACATCTACAAACTCCATGCAAAGATACAATTTTTACAGACTTTAGCATGATTAGAAACTCTTAAAATACGTCCTTTATGATGTAATATTTACTGTGAAACCTACTGTTTGACATTCAAGGCTTGTTACGCGACCATATTTCCCCCCTCACACACTACCGCAAAGGATAGATCGTTTTGCATAACAACGAGCTCGTGGCGTACAGCTGACCATCAAGAACTGTGTCCTTTTCGCTGGGAAAATGTTAAGGAATGTATGTGCCGCTTTCTTGGAAAGGCAAGCATTAAGCCCCGACGTTTCTTGCCGTCTTCCGGATGTGAGTTAGGATGAAAGACAGCGTAAATATGCTCCGCATGTATCCACTGTAATTAATTTATGCCCCAGCCTGCGTGCGTGGTACATCCAGCATTCTGTCGCGTTTTATTGTAATTAAGCCTGTAGAAGATCCTGGTCGCATGCATTCCCCTTGCGGCTGAGTTCTTAATCGAGCAGCGGCAGCAGCAGCAGCAGGAGCATTACCGATGCTAGTCATGCCCTGTCGGCTTATGTGGTGTGCTGGTGCCTGGTGGGAATGCTGAGTTATGGTATATGGTAGCACCGATAGCGGCAGCGGCGACAGTTGGAAGTTAAAAGTGTGCAAAAAGGGGAAAAAACAGCACGCAAATCCATCCGTGCAAGGCTCTCGCCCGGCTATGGGAGCGAGCGAATCAAACTGGCACACAAACAGGCAGGGCGCCGATGCTAATGTGAAATGGTGAGGATTTTTCAAATATGAACATTCCACACGCGCGCGATTTTCCGTAAAGCTTTTCACGTTCTGTACACGTGAGCCACCAGGGGGGAGGGAGGGGGGGCTTATGTGGTGTGCTGGTGCCTGGTGGGAATGCTGAGTTATGGTATATGGTAGCACCGATAGCGGCAGCGGCGACAGTTGGAAGTTAAAAGTGTGCAAAAAGGGGAAAAAACAGCACGCAAATCCATCCGTGCAAGGCTCTCGCCCGGCTATGGGAGCGAGCGAATCAAACTGGCACACAAACAGGCAGGGCGCCGATGCTAATGTGAAATGGTGAGGATTTTTCAAATATGAACATTCCACACGCGCGCGATTTTCCGTAAAGCTTTTCACGTTCTGTACACGGGGGGGGGGGGGGGGGGGGGGGGGGGGGGGGAGGAGATGAAGGGGGAGCCGGATGAAGAGACTGCGGAAAGAATCAGCATTTGTGTGACCTTTTTTCCGTTTCTTCGAGGCCGCTGCTGCACCGCCTCGGGTGGAATCGGAAGTAGACAATGGCATTCGTCGAAGGAGAAACGAATGATATTGCCGATAGTAGTGCGCATTTGCAATTCAGCACAAAGCGTTGGCCGATATTCGGTGGCGGAAAGAGATTTTTCTTCCGTTTTTAAAAGGAGGAAGCAAACGTCGCGTGTATCGTCAATTGTGTGAGTGTGTCTTTGGAGGAAAGCTCTTTTTGTGGTGTTTTTTTTTGTATGAACATGGCTTTTCGCATCACATATATTCATAGGAATATTAAACCATTTGTGTTTCTTTTTGGATCGAATTAAATAAACATAATTTCTTGATTTTTATTGTAAATTCTGGGCTTCAAAATACTTATTACCAAACTGAGGATGTAACTGGATCGGATCGTTTCAATATTGCATAGTTTGCAACACTAACTTCTTCCAATGGGCAGGAGTGTCTACCTTACATCTCCAACCGGTCTTAAACTACTGTCCAGTAATGGAACAATTCGTTCCGATGGTAGCACGAGTAACACGTCTGTCCGCAATTTCGGACACTCTCATCGAACCAGAAGGCCAGCGAAACCATTGGGCATGGGGCAATCCGTTCATGTGAAATAGAACCTACTCACTACACATGCTGTAACTTCACTAATCTACTACACCCGGTGTATAGAAACAAAAATAAACCCTTACGAGAGGAAAGTTTAACCGTTTCCATTCGAAACATTCTTATTTTTATCAACTCTCTCCCGCGTTTGCCCCGGTCAGCAGCAAAAGGTACTCGATTGCACAAGCAGGCTGGACAATTGCCGAAGTTCACACAAATATATTTCACCAGAAGCTGCTGTGGCATACTGTCGGTGGTGGTGTCCGTGCGGTAAGAAATTGCTTCATCTGAGAGTTCGGACATGTGGTGTGGATGCTTTTTTCCCCCCCTATCCTGTTCACAATTTTCCAATCCAACACCGATTGTAATTTTGTGCTTCTTGTTTTTTTTTTTGTACGTGTGTGTGTGTGACCGATGGTACGGTACGGTCGAATTTTCGGCTTCATAACACAGTCGGTGCGGCGATGCGGAACGCCTGCAAAATGCACTTTAAGTGCAGTGGGAGGTAGTAACGTCAAGCAGCTGTAGTAATTTATTAGATTTCGAACGGAAGCAATATCGCTTCCGTGCTTCGGTTTTCGGCTGGCCCCGTGGTGTTTGGGTGGGGTTGGGTGGCGTTACGGACTTCACTGGAGCATCTGTTGGAAGCAGTCGTACGAAATAGTTTTCAAAGTCCAGCGTACCGGCATATACTGCGGGTAAAAATTTTCCGAATATTTTTTAGAGTGCATCAACTCTTCAAGTGTAGCTTGTACGACAATGGTTCCGCACAACGCACAGTTTTGTTAACCGATCTTTATCTATTTTAATCATTTGAAAGTTTGTGCTGCACTTCCGCTGCACTTTAATCGCTGTTTGGTCGACGATAACGACGGCCCCGTATGTGAACTCTACGGCTATCTGGGGTCTATTTACAAACATTTCACTGCAACTGAATTGTCTGGTGGTGGAGCTGATAAGAGGCTTGTAATAAGTAAGCCAATACTTCACCAGACCGAAGCTAGTATTAGTATTGCCTTTTGGTTGAGGTATTTCCAAGAAAGTGAGCTTCGTTTCTTTCCCTTCGTCATTCAGTGCTGAGCTAGCAAGCAGATACATTGTCCATGACGATTATATCAACCCAAGTGCCATGAAGCTTCTTCTCGTAGCCAACGCTGAAGGAAGCAACAGTTTCGGCTAAAGTTTGCCGACGCTTCAGATAAACCCATACGTTCGGAAGTGTGTACCTCCTGGCACACAGGCAGGCTCCCTGCTCGGTCGTGTGTGTTGACGAAGAAGCTGTTTTAATTTACATGCCAAAGCAGATGAGTCTGCGTTTTCCGTGATGTACATAGGTGTGGGTTTGGATGGAGTGGCAGTTTCCGTACGTCGCTAGTCGTTTTTCGGCAAATAACATCGTCGCTCGGGTGGTGTGCTGTGTGCAAAGCAAGGTGCAAATGAAACCGAAATGACGAAGTCACACAAACGGTTGCTTATACGAAGGGGAAAGATGAGATGAGAAGAATTTTATTAGTCTGAGTTTCACAAACAACAAATAGTCGACTTTGGCAGGTTATTTTTGGTTGTTGATGACAAAGTATTAGGCGCACAAAGAGCGCACAGCTGAGATTTGAACTCCCATCCTTTCGTATAGGAGGCCATGCGCTACGCACTTGACCGTTCGAGCGTGTCCGATTTGTATACGTTTTCACACTATCAGGTCAACAAAATACGATGAAAGTAAATGGAAGTAAAATTTCGTTACAACTTGTTTTTCATGTGCGCTTGCTAATTATGCATGTTTGCACATGCTTACTTTCCTACCATACCATTCATAACTACCCCTCTAAAAACTTCAAAGCCGTTAACAGTTGTTTGTAGGCTTTTTACTGATCGGTAGGATTTTTATCTCATTATTCAAGTGCCATGAAGCTTCTTCTCGTAGCCAACGCTGAAGGAAGCAACAGTTTCGGCTAAAGTTTGCCGACGCTTCAGATAAACCCATACGTTCGGAAGTGTGTACCTCCTGGCACACAGGCAGGCTCCCTGCTCGGTCGTGTGTGTTGACGAAGAAGCTGTTTTAATTTACATGCCAAAGCAGATGAGTCTGCGTTTTCCGTGATGTACATAGGTGTGGGTTTGGATGGAGTGGCAGTTTCCGTACGTCGCTAGTCGTTTTTCGGCAAATAACATCGTCGCTCGGGTGGTGTGCTGTGTGCAAAGCAAGGTGCAAATGAAACCGAAATGACGAAGTCACACAAACGGTTGCTTATACGAAGGGGAAAGATGAGATGAGAAGAATTTTATTAGTCTGAGTTTCACAAACAACAAATAGTCGACTTTGGCAGGTTATTTTTGGTTGTTGATGACAAAGTATTAGGCGCACAAAGAGCGCACAGCTGAGATTTGAACTCCCATCCTTTCGTATAGGAGGCCATGCGCTACGCACTTGACCGTTCGAGCGTGTCCGATTTGTATACGTTTTCACACTATCAGGTCAACAAAATACGATGAAAGTAAATGGAAGTAAAATTTCGTTACAACTTGTTTTTCATGTGCGCTTGCTAATTATGCATGTTTGCACATGCTTACTTTCCTACCATACCATTCATAACTACCCCTCTAAAAACTTCAAAGCCGTTAACAGTTGTTTGTAGGCTTTTTACTGATCGGTAGGATTTTTATCTCATTATTCAATTACGAGATTGCATTTGTTTTTGCTGTTGTGAAGAAAAATAAAATCAGTCACAACTTTTTTCCCCTCATAAAGCTTTATGCTCACAACCGACGTGTGAGCGTCAATATTTGATATCCTTTAAAATATGAATCGCCATATTGCTTTTTTCTCCATTTCCATTAAATATGTATCAAACAACGTTATGCGCGCCCGACCACACAGTGGGCCGGTGAAGCCTGTCCGTGCCTGCAAAAATGTATCAATTTAATTCACGCGGCAGCAAATTACAGCGCTGTGTAGTTCATACACCATCGTTAACGTTGGCGCCACACGCACACTGGCTCACAAAACAACACACAGAAAAAAAAAACACAGAGCAACGGGACACATTGTTGCTCATGACCTTATGGAGCATGAACAAAAAGCTCATCAAGCTCACGGCAGGAGACTGTGTAAAGAATAACTGGAGCATTATATCTGTTTTTGATATGTTTGACCGGCATCACACAGCCGTACCTGGGAGAGTGAAATTGTTTCACATGCGGGAAAAAAACGTCAAAAAAATGTGCTAATCCGAGTTGGTGTTGTTATGTTTCTGAATGACATCCGGCGAATGTTGTTTTTGATGAGGTATGATTTTCTTAGAATTATTTGGTTGGATTGATATGTTGGGATGTTGAATTTTAGTTTTTTTTAATCAGAATATGGTAAAATAATACCGTATGTTTTATGAAGCAGTTTTCATTGTTTTTTTTGTTTTTTTTATGAAAAATTGAGCATTTTTCGCTTCAAAGTTTACAAAGGTTTTTTAGATTTATACTGTTTCGATGCTACAACAATATTGTGTAGTCGTAAAAGATTTTGAATATTTTTCCCATAAAAAACCTTACGCTCAAACATTCCGCTTCTTTTTTTGTTTGTTTGTATCGCAACCGTCACAACTCACTGCAGTGTATTCAGCACACACACACAATACATAAAAAAGAACATAGAACAAAAACGAACTACACGTTTGCTCCGCTGTACCCAGCGCTATGCTCGCGCTCCGGTGGTCATGTATTTGCATAAAATTACAACCATCGTCGCGCGGCTTTTATTTAAATATCTTCAATCTCCTGAATAATCGCATCGCATATCCCACTGCCTGCCTGCCTGCCTGCTGGCTGGCCCACCGACGAAAACCACCGTTACTCACCTTTTGCACAGATAGATGCTTTATGTGCTTGGTTGCAATTTCCTCCGGCCAAAATCCGGGCCCGGGCAACCGACCGACCCCGGCCTGTGCTTTCTCTCTCTCTCTCTCTCGCGCGCCCTTTGTCTTCTCGCTGCGCTCTGGCAACGGATGATTATTTTTCCCGCTGACCCACCTGTTCGGATGAAACTATTTTCTTTTACATTTGGAGCTTTTCCCGGTCGTAAAAAAAAATCCACCCGACCCGAGCTAAACTGCGCGAGAGAACATTTGCCGCCGTGGAATGCATTTTCTCCGCCGGGGCGTGGGTTAAGCTTTCATCTCGGTCGGTCGGTCTGTGGTGTGTTTTTTGTTCAGCACCTTCACCGGCAAATGGATTCTATGTTTAATGGTTCAGATTACGGCCGGGGTTCGTCGTGGTTCGGCGTACGGCAAACGCTGTAAGATGCAGTTTTCTTCCGGTGCGACCGAGCAATTTGGTTGGTCTTGATAGAAATTGTGCGCTGTGTGTGTTTTTTGTTGTTTTTTTTTCCTCTCTTCACGTTGGTTGTGGGTGCTATAAAATTAAGAAAATGTAGTCGTCGCTTTCTTCTGTCAGGGCTTTTTTCTTTGTGCAAACACGAAAAATGGCGGCTTTTGGAATTTCTTTTCCTTTCAGAAATAGAATGGTTTACTTCGTTGGATGTGTTTTTTAATGTTGTACAAATAATTTCATTACCAGAGCACACACACACACATCGCACTTTTATTTCTATGTTTAATACAATAGCAAAGAAGGATATTCTCGCCAAGTCTCCGTTCCACCTCGTAAGCTTTTCTACCTACCGCAACAATTAATACAGCGTCAATCAACGGGGAAAGGCGATAATGAAGGAAGCAGAAATGAAATGGGGATTATTCGTGGTAAATGAGTCGAAATTTCGTGAACACGGCGAACAAACAGCGTGCGATTAGTCCGATCGAATGATCTCCTTGGTTTTATTTTTATCGCTCAGCGTTATCCACCTTCAGAGAGATGTACTAAGCAGTTCTACCAGAAATCGTAGGTAGAATTTCATTGAACGGATGCTCTCCAAACATGCCAACGCAGTAACGTCTTCGTTACTGTTCACAATCTGTCCTGACAGCTAATTAGGTGCTGTATTGCTTCTGCACCATGGTAAATATCCGTTTTGTGTGGATAGTTCGGTTGATTGGGCTTTCATCTTGAGTGTTGACGCGTGGCATCGCTTGGTGATAAGAGATGATGAACATTACGCTTCACGTTGTTTGCCTTGTTAGATTTCCTGCCTTTGTCGTGTGGATTTCGTTTGCGTTGGGTGTTCAATGTAGCAGTGTTGAAATGGCAGATTATTGCAATTATTTGTGATCAACCCAACGTACTATCAAACTTTTCTATTTTAGTGATAGGATTCAAAGATCTTTCGCATTTTTTGAGATTCTTAGATTAATCAGAACAGCAACAATACTCTCCTAACCCTTCTCTAGGACTTTGACCAAGTTTTCTCTTCTTTCTACTAAACGTAGCAGAACTCCACAACAGTAAGAAATCTTAGCGTAAAAGATTCTCTGGAGAAACAGTTTGGAATACATAATGGGAGTTTATCATTACTTCATTTTGTGGGGTTCTGTATTCATCGAAAGTAAAAAGGAAAATTGATCAAAACACGATTTCTCATAAACGAGAACATTCCTATTAATTATCTCATACGTCCGTGGTTTACGTCAAATTTACGATTGTTGTTACACTAGCATAACGACCGAGATTATGATGTAGAGAGCGAAATTAATGTGCGTATATAAACACGATTCTATTGTACTTTTTTATATCTTCTTTCATTGCAGACGGACCACCTAGAGCATGCCACACATCACACGTCACCAGCGGGCCGTGTACGACGGGGAAAGCGAATCCAGCGTTGTAGAACCTGTTATTCTCGGCGCTCCGCAAATGCGCAAACATAATGAAAATGTGCCCGTGGCGTGGCGTGGGGGGCATGATGATTTTCATGCTCACATTTGCGAAGTGCGGCTATCCGATTACCATTAAAACAAAAGTTATCGAGGCTGTGGGTTGACGTAAAATTAAA
>KZ067606.1:380752-390929 GCA_002091845.1 Anopheles cracens | reverse complement strand
TTCTCCACTCCACTCCACCGGGTGGGGAAATAGTGTGTAAGCGAGTGAAAATCGCGCCAATTGAAAATGTCCACCGTTAGCTTCAGCAGAATGTTCCGGGGGAAGTTCCGCACGAATACCTGCCGGATCGTGGTGCTGACCTCGCTCGTGTGGCTGCTGATCGATGTGATACTGATAGTGAAATATGCCGACTGTCCCAGCACGGGCAGCGGGTCCAGCTGGCTCTGCAAGCGCAACGGCGCAGGATACGATGTGGAGGTAAGTCTGTATGCAGTCATTGCTTTGTGAACATATTGAATGTTGGATAATTTGATGCTTTACAATACAACAAGTCGAGTATTACGCATTGCAAAACAATCTTAAGGCTCTTAACAGCGCAATACATCATACAAATCCCTTTTGGGATTGCCAAACAAATCGTATCGCTGTTCGATTTGTTCATACCGAAGCCGGTTGGGAATTTAATCATTCGAGCTCCGCAAAGCACACTAGTGAGCTGTTACACCAAAACCCATCAACGTTTTAAAATCGTTTTTGATGCCAAAAAACATGTACCCCCAATAACGATACAAATGTCCGTTTTGCTTGCTCCGAAACATATTGGAATGCTCCCTTGGACGATGTTAAAATGGCACCGTGTGATCCATTTCCCCCGTGTGAACAGGTTACAAAGTGTGTCCGCAGTGAAAATGAAACACAACCAAGAAGAAGCAGAAGCAGAAAAAAAAACCTCTGCCCGCTTTCGAGCAGCGGCGCTGGTGGCGGGACATCGGTTGCGTTTTATCTTCGGTTCGGAAATGGATGTGATACCATCGATCACAGCACCTTTCGGAAAAGCGAAAATTATCATCCTCCGAGGGAGGGGAGCGAGGAAAGGGAGGAGGAAGATGGGTGCGGGACGGTGCCGGCGCTCTTGGTTGTATTTTTAGGTCGAAGCATCAGGCCCGAGACGCTCCGATCCCCGGATGTTGGTCCCTTTCGGATTCGGCCGGTGGTTCATTCGGGAGCCGTGAAAATTACATAAATCAATAACCAAAACCCTTTTCTCGGTTTACCGGAAGATAAGGATGTATGTCTCTTTTGCCGGAGTTTGCGGGGAGGCAAGAGGGCCCGAGTGCGGGGGATTCGAACTGTTTGATTAATCTGGCAAAGTTCTAAACTACAACGGGGCAGTGTGGAGTCTCCTCCCTTCGTGTTGCGCAACTACGCCCGTCAAGATAAACAATTTTCAAACTTCATATTTTGAGGTTTTTGATTGTTTTGTGTTTCTGTTTGTTCGACGCTTATGGACCTTTTTGTTCGATCTGTTGCTCGGTAAACGAAGTGTTGTAATTTACCAATATTGGTTAATTTCGTTCCCAACATGGATATTTCCACTTCCAATGATTCTTATGCTTCTTGTCTTGTTTAATGTTCTTATTTCATTTACTTTTTAAAACGCCAGTTGCCTTTTTCTTTACGTTGAACATTTTTTTTCTTATTTCATTTTCATCTATTTAATTAATTCACTTCACTCCACCTTCTGCTAGCCGAGCGTGTATACCGGTCTGAGATACCTTTTCTTTAAATTATTCACTACCATGAGATGAAAATTTTGCTAAATAACCTCTACGCATGGCTCAGTCCCGTCGTCGTTGTCGTCGTCGTGTCTGTTGAATGAACTTCTGTGAGTGTTTATATGCAAGCACAAAAAGGAGAAAAATGGGTAAGATTCCGAAGAAAAAATATCCTGTCACATGCTGCTGCTGCTGGTTCCCATTGCGGACAGGAACGCTCCGAGTCGTGTAAAGTGAAATCTCGTTGCGGTTACATCACTTCAGTGGGGCTCACTTTTCAGCGGAAGGTAACGCTTCAAAAGAAGTCCCTGACTTCATTAGCATTAATTATGAATGAGGAGGATACGGCGGTTGGTTTTCTTTCTATTTCCACCGTCTGGAAATTAGTTTTACTTGTGGTTTTTCAAGGGAAAAATGAATAATTTTAAGTTATGTGTTTCTTTATCTGAAAAGCTTAATTAAAAATCGTACATAAATGCTCTGTACTGTTTGGCTATTGTGTTGAAGCAAAAGAACATGTTTTGTCCTTGAATAGTATGATTTCAAAATCTAGCAAAAGATTAAAAAACATTCAGACGAAACCTTTGCGTCCAATTGCTATTCAAATATCGTTGTAAAACCTGATTAGAGAATATTTTACTATTTAACAAAAAACCTCAACATTGCTCTCATCGTAATCTTTCCATCCTGTGATGTTTGCGGAAAGTCTCACTTTTGAAACTGTTTCAAGCTCAATAAAAGTTTCTATGTGGCGCAATGTTGGATCTCCGACCGTTTGCTGAGTGCCTCTGACGCGTGCGTGTGCATTAGCACCTGCTTGCATCCGAATGCGCACACAGCACACGGAAAAACGATTGAAGGCCGGCGGCACCGGCCTCGGTCCGCCAAAAGGACACTCCAAAAGTGAACTGTTGCACTACCGCAGGGCGCCGCTGATGTTTGACCATGTTTTGGTCCTGCTTTGCTGGCCGCGTAATCAAGTTATTGCAACTGCACTTGACGCAAAATACATCCCTACGTGCCGTCGGCTCCCGCCGCATCATCCACGGACACGGTCCGCAGGTGGGCCGCAAATAGAGACGCAAATGCTTTGCCTTTTAATTAGTGCGGAAATAAACGTACATAAACGTACACTGAATGCATAATTTCCGGAGTGCACACTGTCGTTGGGCAGAGAAGAGTAGAGCCGTGCATTGGCCATTAACGGGCACTCTCGCAGGACTCTCACGCCGCCCTCCACGTTATGCCCGGCAAGGGTGAGAGCGTGTTGTTTGTCGGCCCGGTTGGCTGACATGGCTTCTTAACTCTCGAGTGTGTCGAAACAGATAGATTCGCTTTAGTGCGGTGCGTCAAACGCAGCGCAGCGTGCGCGGGCTTGTGCGTTTGCACCTGGGAAGAAGGATTGGGATGGAAAAATGCACCACAGTGGGGTGTGTTCTCAGTTCGCTTAACTGCTGCCTTTGCAGTCAATGGATGCAGAGTGCGTTTTATTATTAATGCAACGCTAGATAGCGTACTTCAAAGCCTGTCGTAAGCACGCGACTGACGGAGCACAGTTTGTTGTCAGTTGTTTGCATCGTATAATAATTTTCGTTTTAATAGGTTTAACAACATCAGTTTGCTGCCCGAGCATTAGGAGCTCCAAACATTTTTAGAAACTCGACAATGATCTTTAGAAATGCGATTTCTTCTTATGTCTCCAAACAACCCTTCGTCGACCCTTTGTCGTTCAAAATTCAATCTTATTTATTTAATGTTAATAGACAATCCTAACTAAGAAGAAACTGTCTAGAGAAAACTGATATTTAGTCTCAGACATCTGACCAGTTTCGTTAAAGCTGCCAGCTTGTTGGCAGCCTTTCCCGTATCTTACAAACAATGGCATAAGTTCTGTTTTTTAAAGATATTTTTCTATTGTTGCCTAGACAGACATCTCGAAACGATTCAAATGTTATTATTCATTTGCAAACCAACTTTACTATATGATAGATGAGACATCGTTATGTCCAGAAATGCTTTCTTCCAACACTTTTTGTTGCAAGATAATATTTTCATTGTGTGCTGAAACAAACAAGACCACGTCTTCAGAACATACCTCGTCTGCTCCGAATTATGATAATATTTCAAGAACATCAAAATTGCCCTCTGTTGTTATTCACAGAAGACACTAAAAGACACTAAAAGTGAAGCGACGGAATGTAAATACCGTAAGGTAGCTGCTGCAAATCGTATTTATCTTCTCGATGTTTGTTGAAAACGGAGCGACGCATTCACTCCGGAGAGGTGTGTCCTTTACCCTACGCAGTCACAATTTGGAGCGACATTGTGCGCTAGCAGCACCTTCCAGCAACAGGCATCCCATCCGGTGCAGGCACAGGGCCTGAGTGCCTGATAAAAAACATAAATTTCTACGCAACGGCGACGCCTGTGATAAAACGAAATCTGTCAGCCTCTGTGTACCGTCGGAGCATCCTCGCATGGTGCGTCCGGAAATCGGGCGCTGATCTCTTGTTCCTAACCTCAAGAACAATTGAACCGTGAGGAGGTGTAGCGAGGTGGTAGTAGCTGGGGAGGACGGTGAGTAAATTATGATAATTTTTCCACCCACCTCATACAACCCTACAGACACACACACACACATTGTGGAGATGGTGGCGGCTGCAAGACATTAAAGGAGCAGATTAAAAAATGTCTGACAAAGATAGGCGACAAAGAAAGACAAGCGCGACAGTTTCGTCCTTTGTCATCCGCCCCGGTCAGGTGACTGGAGCAATCAAAATGAATCTCCACCACCATCTTTCTTTCATCGTTCGCCGGTGGAGGTGTGATAGTGGGGTGGGAAACGGAGAAAAAAGAACGTAACGAAACATTCGGGGCACTTCGGGGCTTTCGCAAGCCGCTCGTGTATCCTTTGCGCACACCTACACACCGGGGTAATGAAAAAGCACACAAAGATTCTCACGAAACTCGGTTGTTTACGCTCCCTAGCTGGCACGATCCGTCGGTACACCTACTAAGCCACCGAACTTATGCACTGACGGTCGGTTCCAAGCGATCGCGTTCTTCGGCGGTCCATTATGCCAGTTTCAGAGCACGATGTAGTTAATTTACATGTTGAAATAATCAATTATATTTTACCATATCTATTGTGTATTGACGAAATTCCCAGATGGATTGAAATTGTTTGAAAATTGACCTACTAAAATTAATTTAACACCTATGGAAATTTGTTTGCTTTCTCGTGAAATGCTGCAGTAAACATTATTGCAAATGTCTTAAAGCTGTAGGTACCTACAGTTTTATTGCTTTATGGTTGTAAAAAAAAGATATAATGGCTTGCCTGACTGCCGATCCATTACGTAATTACCAACGACGAGCCGAAATCGGCCGTACCCATGCAATGACAACGTTAAATTACGGCCTTTAAAGTTAGCCGGCCGAAGAAGCTCGTGACATTCTTCCCCACCGGCGGGAGGCCGTGATCAAATTTGACAATATTGGTATGCACCCGCCATTAGGGTGGTTTTTCTTGCGAACACAATGATGAATCTTCCGCTGTTGAAGCAATATCAGCCATGCTTATCACATCGATAGAATCTCCCTCCCAAATGACCGTATCAATTATCCGTTTGCCGGTATATTGACTGTTTTTTGTCTACTTTGGTCGATGATAAGATTAATTTTTATAATGATGCTTGCGCGCGGACATCTTTTGATGTTAAATGAGATTACTTTATGCTCTACGGCAAGTGCTTCTAGTAGGGTGGCAGCATTTGTCTCCGTTGTCACTTAGATTGAACGTAAAGTGGACCACCGAATACTCGCTGGGGAGGTGGAAGAACCTTGATGTAAAAATAACACCAGAAATATTGGAAAATCGTAATGAACTTGCGACGATGATGAGGCGCTTCGGCTGTTTACAATTAAAAAAGAACTATTACTTTTGATCCGTATTTTTGTTGTTGTAATACTTCCTGCTCCTGCTCCAGCTTAAAATTATTATTCAACTTCTTATGTTCTCATGAATATAATATTGCCAATGTTCAACGATAGGAAGCAGCACTGTTTCCACGGAAGCGAACGCGTTATGGCTTTGTTATTGCCATTAATAATTAGAATACCGTTTTGTAGGAGACTCTCTCCAAAACACTCTCTGCCGCACAACCATTTTTAATGACCGAAAACCCCGAGAAAACAAGGAAGCGTCGTGGTGACCACCTCTTAATTAACACGATCGTATTCTTTAATTAGTACCAGCGTCTAGCACATTGCGGCGCACGGAAAGTTTTAACGGCCGGCCCAGTTCAGTTCTTCAAGACAGAGCACCAGCCCTGTCGTTCCTCGCGGTTGCGGAACAAACCAAACTCCAACCTCCCATTTTGCCTATTTTGACAAATTTACTCTGAAATATCGTTCGGGTGATTGTCAATTACCGTCAACGGGTTGCAAATTGGATTTGCTTCATAAAGTTCATCTCGTTTTTCCATTTCCATCCCGCCACTCTCCACCTCAATTGTTTGGCAGGGGGCGACAAAGTGGGAGGGCCCGAAATGGGTGAAGTTTTCCAGGTCTCACTCTGAAAATTGGGCAACACACTCTGTGGCGCTCTGGCGTGGTCCTCGGTGGTCCGGTAGTGATGCCCCGACCGGGAAACAATGTTTCGTTTAATTCAGCTTCTTTTCTTTCCCATGATTGCCCTGTCCCGGGTTTTAACTGTCCACTACGGGGCAAGGTTGAGTTCATTTTCCGCCAGATGGCGCCCGCTGCCGTGCGTAGTGTCGGGGGTCCGCTCGTCTGCCGCCGCTACCGACAGACAAAAATTCAATCAAAACTTTTTCCCAAGCTGTTCATGCGCCCGGGAAAAGCGCACAATGGTGTGTATGTGTCTGTGTGACAGTGAGGCGTGAAGTCGAGAAGAAGAAAGACGGCGGCAGCGTCATTAGGTGCGACGCGGACTCTCGCTGACCATGGGTATGCGCCCGGTCGAGGCACTCGGGTTTGGCCAGCGCCTGCAGAACAAGCTGCAAAAATCTTGTTTGGAACACTTAAATTGCGCTGGAAATTGAAATTTTCTCCTGCTGACTCAACTGTAAGGGAGGGTCCGCTATTGAGTTCCTTCACGTGAGCGCTGTTTGCTGGCTGCGATGGAGTGGGGCATCAGAAATATGACGTCCGGTAGCTACTGATTTAACAGGAGTGGGGCGAATTGTGTATTATTTTTGAAAATGGCTTCATTTGTAAAAAAAAACAGCTGTAACCCCCAGCAACTGATGGAACAGTGTTCAGGAGAAAGCAGGCTACTTAGTCAGTGTTGAAATTGTTTTTTTTTTTGTACGTCAGATGTTGTTTTTCCCTTCCAATTGTTCAAAACTGCATTGATTCGATGGAAAATTGAACCATCAGTGCTTAATTACACTGCTTCGTAGGCCTCATTTGAACATTTTCATTCTGGCGAAGCTGGCGAAGGTAGTAGCTAAGTTCAGATCCATTATATTCAATGTTATTTCAGCTTTCCAATTGTCTTATTACCTTACATTTACAGAACAACCAGTATAGATTTTCACAATTCTTTTGGTTTTGGAATTTGGAAGTGTGGATTTTCATTTCAATTTCAACTCAATATAATCGGATCCAAAACTCACTCACTATTTCACTTTTTGCTGTTAAATTCCCCATTTTGAAGCATCGTGGTAGCTGTTTTACAAATGATCCGTTCAGGAAGTTGTGTCGCCCCCACACTCGTGGGGCTACAAATCAAAATGGAGGTGAAAAAAACCATCAACTCTGGCTCGAACGGGGCAGGATCGAATTATGGAGAACGAAATGGAAAATTGTATTGCCGAACTACTGTGGGGCCGCAGCTGCGGAAAAGCTCACTCCCCCTATTTTCGCTTCGCCCTTATCCGATGGCCACCGACAAGCATCATCATGATCGTTGATTATTCCGCGGCATTAACTCGAATGACTTACGAGCTGGGTGTAAGATGGACTGAGTGAACCGACAGAAAAAAAACACACACAAAATGATGATGATAATAAAAAATGGGTGGTTTGTTGCTCGCTGCCGGGGGGAGGCACAGGCATTGTTATAAATTTCTCTCCATTTTTCATTCGATTCTTTTCCAATTCCACGGTAGCACCTGATCGAATGGGATATTAATTCCAGTGATGGAAATGGCCTTTAAATGGCTCTAAATGGTTATGCTACGATGAACTTGATGGAAAAGCTGTTGTATTGACGTGCCGCTGAAGCATAAAGACATTCCTATGCTCTTCTTTTCCCAGCAAAGTGCATTGATTTGTCGTTATGAAATAATCACTTTTAAAAGAATTGTTTTATACAATTTTTCGTGATGGAACCAACTCGAAAGCTTATCTGTGGCGCATCGCACACACTTTCATTGGTAATCCAATCCATTGGCATTGTTGACAGTAATTGTTTGTTGAGTTTCCCAAATTATCATATCAAAATAGCTTGTCCTCAATTTCAACAAAATTTCAGTCTCCCGTCGCCCTCATCAAACTTCACCTCCAACCTCCAAACGAATGCATTTCGGCATTGTCCGGATGGGAAAGTTTTTATTTTTTTCCTCCGAACTTTCGGATTGGAAGTACAATCGCGTTTTCATTTTCTCTGAGCGTTGTGGCGTAGAATCGAGGGGGAAATAGAACGGGAAAATGTGTACACATAGATTTATATTGCTCTACTATTTCAATTGTGGAATATTTCTCAATTTTTCAACGTTTAATGAGGTTTTATAGAGTTCAAATCTATTTTTTAATTAATTTCTACTATTTTTAGGTCATATAGCTTGAACTCTGAATCTATGAAGCTCATGATCCAACAATTGATTGGCAGAGGGGTTGTGATTTGTTGGAAAGGAACCATATTATATCCCGACCTGTCGCTCTGTTGCGGCAGCCAACGATACAACGTGCAAGGAACGGTTGTTTAATTAACACCAGTCGACGGCTGCTTCCCTTCGGATGGTGTTTTATGGCAGGATAAATGATGCATTTATGATGCCACCGACACTAATTTCAAGCTAGGATTGGTACGTGCATGATGCATTTTTAATGGTAATTGTGATGGTAGGTGTCGAACTTACACGGTATATCCAGTACATCATCCTGAGAGAACAGGAAACGTCACATCAGTCACTGCATCAGGATTGAATATTTCAACGAGCACTTTCAGCATTTCAGCAATCCAGCGTACCGATGCTTGTTTCAATTGTGTGACGTGTTGAAATATTCATAAAAATCTCACGGCACACAAACTAAGCACTTGTACAAACACAAGGAAACATTCGCAAATAGCGTGTGCATGGACTCCTTTGTCGCTGAACTAGATTACAAGTAGCCCACAATGTGTAACACGCACCCAAACACATCACTTAGCAAACACATGGACATTAGCAAACCTTGATGTTAAAAAACGGGGTTTTTCGGGCTAATTTGCATTTTGTTACATATTTCACATCATTGGAAGCTTGAAATGTAACCTTTTCTCACTCTGAAGTTATAACTAAACTGACGTGTTCATTTTGGAAGTGGTCGCAACGCTGGTGTAGACAGATCTGAGCTGACTAGAACCAATACACCTGCTCAAACAATCTGTTGCTATACCGAAATATAGGTTGGTTGGTGACTATTAGCGCGGGAGTTGCCTGTTAGTTAGCTATCTATCGCTCGGGGTGAGGTGTTTGTTCGATCGCGCTCTACTCACCATGTTCTGCCACCGTTCCATTGTACAGGGCCTGATCGCTCTGCTCGTAGCACTGTGCTGGATAGGAGGTATCGAAAACGCCGAAAACGATGCAAAGGCCAATGGCTTGAAACAGGACCCCTTTATCGCCATGGAGCCGCTTCAGGATGCGCTGCGGAGCCATGTGGATAAGTTCAAAAAGCTGCGCGACGACTTGAAAGCACTGCAGAACAGTAAGGAAAACACGAACCCGCTCGCCTTCTTCCGCGAAACGATGCGCATCATGGAGGGCCTGCAGTCGCTCGGCCAAGAGTGGAAAGACATCGAAGGGCTGCAAGATCCCGAAGTGCGCCGGTTCGAAAATGTGCTCGAGGAGATGGATCCCCGGTGTGGCATGCTGGAGCCGCGTGCCGCAATCTGGGAGATTAAGCTGCGCTGCTTCTACACCAACCTGGATGGCAACCCGTACTACCTGATCGGGCCGCTGAAGCAGGAGCAGGTGAACCTCACGCCGTTCACCGCGATTATCTATCGCGATCTTTTGACCGCGGCGGAGGTACGCCGGGCGCACGAAACGCGCCGGCTGGAGCCGAGCGTTCGCCGGCGTCTGCAGACGGTGGTGCCGAACGTGTTCAACCTTGCCGTGCGGGAAGTGAGCAAGGAGGGCTACAACGGCTCCCGGGTGAAGCATCGAGGCTACAGCGCGATGCTCTATGTAAGATCTCGGCAGTGGATAAGCTTTTTTGGTTCATTTATTTGAGCAATCGATAATGTGCCACGATGCTGGTTTTCTGTTTTGTTTTAGCTGGAATCGAACATCGCTGGGGGTATATCACTGTTCCAGGAAGGTTTGTTCACGGTGGAACCGACGAGCGGCAGTCTACTCGTCTCCGAGCATCATCCGTCGATCTGC
>KZ067606.1:365204-380742 GCA_002091845.1 Anopheles cracens | reverse complement strand
CATTCATTGAACGTCATTACAAATTTCAACGTCATGTCCAAAAGTAAATCCCATTAAACAGCCTACAGACTGACGTGTAGGAGTCAGACGAGAGGGAGGGAGAGTTTGGTTTTAATCGAAAACATAAATAATTTCAAAGCGAAAATTTTACTACGCTAAAATATATTTACGAAAAGAAATAACAACAAAGAAAGAAAGAGATGAGATAAATAAATCATGCATGTGTGTTGTGTGATAGGTTTTAAGTTAGCGATATGCTATTACTTGCCACGGTACAGTTGTGTACTGTCTGAAGGCATGAAAAAGTAACAAATTTGCCACATGTCGGGTATAGCTTGTCAACTGTGTCAAACCGGGGCCGCACGCACATTTCTACATTCTTACAGGTATAGCTGTCACTATACACACACATTATTATACACACACATTATAAGTTATAAACATACCGAAGGTTCATCTTCCTAGGCTTACTTTTTGCTGTACTTTTTGTCAAGAAAGTGTTACATGCTATTTTGATAAATTGGTCATATTTTTCATAACGCCTTGCCCTCGTAGCCTCATAACATTAGATATATTATTTAGATGGGGGGGGGGGGGGGGGGGAGGATTTTCATTTCAAATGATCACTAATATTGTACTTGTTCATTATTTCGTCATTGGTTCATCGCCTTTGCACATTTGCTAATTGTATTTCTCATTGAAAGTTTGTAAAAACAAATAGTTTTTGGCCCAATAATGAACACCACGTGCTCAATCTTCCCAAAATTAAACACAGTTTAATGCCCATTTCATGTACCGCACACACTGACAAATTGAGTTACGGTGGCTCATGCCCAAAACGCTTTTCTTATCAGCATCCGGCCATCTCCATTAAAATGGCCACGCTTCTTTCGCTTCTAATCACGGCTGCTGTTCGCAAAAGTGCTGTGTTCTGCTTCAAATTTCTGACGCCCGTAAAAGCTTTTCCATGCCCATCGATCGCGTTCGACTATGGTTGAGGGGCGTGAATATGGTTTCGTCCCGTACACACCACCGCGTAGCCGCGTTGCCTTTATCGTGGATGTGGGAGGTGGGCGAAAAACTGTTAGAATCGATTTGCAGAGAATAGAAGCATATTTGATTGAAAAAGTGTTAAACGAGAAGTTCCACGCTGAGCAGATTGCTGTGCATTGCAACTAATTTGCATGCTAAAACAAGCTCGATGGTAGTAAAACGGACACAGAAGAGCAAAAAAAAATCAAACGACCGTGAAGAACGCGACAGGGGGAGGAAGGAGAAAGTAAATTAAAGAGCAGACCGATGTGGAAATTCATTTTCTCATTCTCGGGGCGCGTTAACGTCACCGGCATACCGATTCGTTCTGCGCTGCTGTGTAACCGTTGCTGCGAGCTTCTGCAGCAGCAGCAAAACGCAGTCGTTAATGCGAGTCAAGTTGTGTTCTGATGGCCTGGAAATGAATGAGATGTTCACTGGAAATGGTGACGGCAGCTGGCGGGAGCTCCTACGCAGAACGGTGCGAGCTTTGTAAATCGTTTACTTTTCCTCATTTCAATTTCTGACAATTTTCCTCGCATTTAACACGGAAGTGAATCGAGAGAGTGCGAATTGCCACGACAGGATATAAGGGGGAGGGTTGTCTTTTGCTCACACGTACCTTCCTATTTCCGGGTTGGCAGTGGGAGCAAAAAACGAACGTGACAGCCTCCCACTCGATCCTGCTTGACGCGGTATGTCAAGTAATCGGCTTTGGCAAACGTTTCGTTTGATTCTCCTCACAAAGTTGGCGATTATTTTTCATCAGTTCCTCCGAGCACACACTTCGAGCGTGAAAATGACTGAATTTTGTTTACTTTTACCTGTGTCCCAGAGTCAGGTATTGGTTATATAATATTTAAAAAAACGTATAACAATCGATTTGTATCCTTATTTTTGCTGAAATAGGTGGTACATTTCACGAGCAAAGTAAATAGAGATAACCTAGCGAAATCTAATACCCGAGGGTACTAATTATTTACATCAGAGACAGGCCAGACAGGGTAGCTCTAGTGGAAGCAGCTTCTTATCTGCTGCATTCATTAGTGCCATTTTCCATCTTGAAGAGATCGAATTTCCCATTACACTTCAAGGCAATCGTTAGACGTCACAGCTACAGCATTCTTCTCTAGTTTGAACAAGTTTCGTTTAGTCAGCTACTTCAATTTTGAATGCTACGAAATGGTGCCACTTTTGGTTCATTTAATTTCCCATTTTCCAGTACACGCTTCGGTTGTCTAACTAAGCGGAGCAGATTTCGGCTGTCGAAATTGTTACGAATCGAGCGTACGTACAAAATTGCTTCCGTCGGCGGAGCAAGCTTAGCAGGATTGATTGCACCGAAGTGCACATTCATCAGGAAGTAATATCCTGATTGATGATGCGCTCCACCTTTCGACCGCTCCGGTGCTGTTTACACTTGTTTTAAAATGTGTAAATGAACGGAACGAGATTGGAGAGGGGATTCAATCAATACAAATTCCACTTATTCACGGCAGCAGACATATTCGTGTACCGTCACGAAGTGATGGTGGTTCCTGTTTGTTTTGTACACATGTATCGGAGTATCGGAGCTTTCGGAATTTGCATGTTTTGCCCAACTTTCCGTGGGCGATAGAACATTTCCCCAGGTTTGTTGATTTTATTTTATTTTCACAGTACGATTGAAAGTAAACATAAAAATGCTATTCGGCACACACACACACACAGCTTTCCGATCATTCCTATCAAACGAAATAATAACTCCGTTCATCGTCCTAAACGGTGGAAATTGCCCAGCAGCCGTTTGGCGAGAGCGCCGACCGAAGCACGTTAAGCATTTTATTTGCATTTGCGCTCGGCTTTGCGCGGTGGTAGTGCTGTAACAATTTTATTTCAATTTCTTTCCACATTGACACGGGCTGCTGCTGCTGCCGCTGCGCCGGCAAAAGGCATCAAGCACTACGGAGAAGCGCGGCCGTTCATACGCAAAACCATTCATCTTTTTAAATAAAATTTATCACCATAAACTTCTGGCATCAGCGCGCCGGAGTGGAGTATACCGCGGTTTTTATTTGTTGCTCGAGATGGCCGTTTGTGGGCCTTTTTTCGCTGTTGGCACTTCCTCGGTGCCCAATACGCAGTACGGAAGCGCCAGGGCAGCGGCAAGATTTATTTCGTTCGATTTTCATTTCATTCGACTATAAAAGATTCCTTTCTCCGCAGCCGGTGCGCCACGGCGCGTTGCGTGAGTGAAATGTGGCCGTTGGAACAGTGCAAAGTGTTTTGTCACTTTCCTCCCGAATGATGCTTCCACAGTCCACATCCGCCAAGAGCAATTCAAATGTGATTTTAGATCACAGAACGGCAAATAGATTTCGTGTGCGAAAGTGGAATGAATTCGGTGGTCGTGGTACGAGAGTACTTACGCAGAAATGTGACAATCTCGCTTTATCGGCAGCTTACAGTCGGCGTGGGTATTTTATTGAGAAATCCGTGCGACAGCATTACGGGAAGCATTTATTTAGCGTCAAGAATATGGAGAAGCTACGAGGAAGGCGCACAACAGTAAAAAAATGAAATATAACTTCCAGCGAAGCGCTCATAAATAGAAATGAAAACTTTCTTCCTATCAAAAGTTACAAGAAGACGTGTAATTGTGAAAACAATCGTATACTGCAGGAATTCATTCCCATTTATTTGGGAACATCTGTCAGTTTTGTACTGAATGTCTGAATGTTCCAAAATTGTGATTAAATCCTTATCGCCCATTGCGGTGAATGATGAAAATTTATTGAAACATTTCGCTCAAATGGCCATTGTTAGCACTTCATCGGGTTCTCTTCCCTGGTCGTGGGAGTGGTAACGTTATTTGAAACGCATCAAACACTGCCATACCGATGTTTCTTGCTGTTGGGTTGTGGTTCGTTCTGTTTATGCTGCTGGTGTATTTCATCTGAGTGATTTCATTTTTATGAATGAGCGAACTAAAAAAATCGTAAACTTATTTTTTTTATTGCTTCCACACTGAAGTTATCTTGTTCGTTACGGTGTTGTCCTGGCTGGATAGTCCTGGTGTTGCTACGACACGGAAACAGGAAATTGTAAGGTATCATTTTCCGAACAACTTGCTCGTCCGTAATTGTGAGAGCAATAAGGGCGCTGAAAATAGATGGACTCGTGCAACACTGAAGAACTTTGAACGAAGGCAAAATTCACGAGATCTTAACGCCGTAGCCGTAGTATTTTTCTTAGTCTACTAGTGCATATTGTAATGAGTGTTGTTTTGGAAACATTGAAAAAAAATCGAAAACAGAATATCTTTGTAGTTTTTTTTTAATTCTCTTATTGCAACGAGGATTATGAAAGCAGACGTAAAGCTTAAAAAAAACTGCAAACTTTTTATAAAAATAGTCAAGACACAAACCACAAGCGAATCGGCATCATACGGTGAAGCTTCAAAGCTGAAATGTATGGAGTTTTGGTGAGCTTTTCGATCGTCCAACTAAAATGCTATCAGAAACGGTCTTTAATCGTAGGAGTTTCAAAATGCACGTTGTTAAGCGGCGTTATTTAATGCTTAACATTTCGGAGAGAGCATTGAAAATATATATTGCCTCAATCCACACTAATTTCTAAATGATCCGATCGGATTCAATATCGTTCAGATGGCAACACGGCATTTCATAACAGTTTTCCCAGTATGTTGCGCATCAAAACTGTAATCAGAGCTCAATCAGCGTGCCGCTTGTGTTACAATCGACACTCCATGCAGCGCTTGCTTCAGTTTATTACGCCTGGATTAGTCGTGGAGGCTCGGGAAACTGGAGCAAAATCAAGGCCTACAACCTTGGCCGTAGCTCAGTGCAGCCGCAGAGTTCACACACTGCACATTATGACAGTGTTTTTTCATGCAGACCTTGAATACACCCGAGAATGAAGGTAAAGGGCGGAAGGTTTTAAGCATAATTATGTTGGATCTGGGTAGCAATGCGGCAAGCCCATTATGTCCAATGCCTCTTCCATTTCCGCTCACCACATGGCGAAGACGTTCGCTTCCCACGGGCTTATTTCACGGTGCGATGTGATTTGCACCGGTAACACGCTTTTGTGTTCCGGTTGTCTTGAATTGTCCCAGGGAAAGATATCTGCTTGCTTGGCATTGCCACGTTTTTTTGCAGGATGAGATGTTGCCGTGCGTCTCAATATTGACGAAATCATTTTAAATCAATTTTGACAACTTTTTCAAGATTTTTTTTGGCACAAATTATGCATACATTTTCCAGCACACTCACACTCATACCACGACACTGCAATGGCACACCAACATGATAATAACGGTACAGCGGGAAACCACATGATGGGGATTACTTTTACAATATTACCCATACTTATCGTATTTTTTCGACATCTGAGCGGAACAAACGATCATGGTTGTTTTATCACATTCCAAAACCCACGACAGCATTGTTCACCATCGCCTCCGGTGGGTCGGCTCACCGGCGGCGGTTGTCTAGGAGCTTTGGTTCCCGACAAAACGAAAACGAGGGTAACCAAAAATAAAAAAAAAACAAGACACACAGTGAAAGGGATAATTCCCTAATGAGTGATAAAACGCCGTACTTTATGCTTTGCTTTTGCACTTTTATATTAAAAAAAGAAGTAAAACGCAAGCTACTACAAAAAACCAACACAAGCACGGACTAAAACAAGGGCAGCACCGGAACAAAAGCGGGAGTCGGTTCGATGAGTGAAGGAGCGAGCGAGAGTGGGTAAGATGATTTTGATAGTGATGGCGGAAGTTTTGTGGGAATTAATGCTACCGTTGGGGGATGACGCCCTGTGCTGTCCCGGTGCTCGCTGCTGTGGTGTGTGTTCCCCGGCATTTGACTACAATGGCTCAGCGTTTTCGCCAGCGCCGTATGTTTTTAAGCTGTTGCCATCCTGCGAAGGGCGAAATTGGAGAAAGGCACAGGATAGCGAGGCTGGGGCCGGCCGAGTACGTTGGGGATTATTTACGATACCCGCACACAGAGTGTTAGTACCTTTTTTTCTCGTGCATGTGTGAGTTACTGCTCTATAAAAACATAATAGTGAGAGTTTATTAGACTACTTTTAAAAGATAATTCCTGGAACATGTTTTTTTAAACTTTATTTTATACGACTTAAATATTTATTTAAAACGGATTGATGACTTAATTCAATAACTCCGTTCATTGGTTTATTTGATCGACTCTAATGGCTTCGCAAGTTATAAAACACGGCACCAACAGAACGTAATAATGCAGCGGAACCGTACCGATAATTGATGGGATTATAATCTTCGGAAGCATGAGCAATATTTCGGACTAATTAATTGAAATATGAACGTGTGGGGCCCCCACCAGCTCCGGATAATGGGCACCCGGGGGCGATATCACATTCACACACACCGAGATGGAAGGGGGACCTCATCCGGGAGGGATTAATACAGCATATCCTACCCCTTTTATTTACACTGACGGATATGGTCCGCCGGGGATGGAAGGATTCGAGTACGAGAAAGGTCAACAGTGTGTATGTCGACGAACGCCGGGGATATGCCGCTCGATCGGGTGCAAAAACTGACACCGAGGAAAGCCAATTGCAAATTCTTCCCGGTGTTTTTTTTTCCTTCGCCAGGGGGAAAACTTTATGATGCTCCATGACGCGTCCGTGTGCCGGTCGGGCAGCACTTGTACTTTTTCATGCCCTTTTCGAACGCGTGCACACATTGAATGGACGAGTGTGCACACTTTTCTCCAACTAAAAGGCTCGCTCTGCGCATGAGGCTATCTAAAGCCTCTCGCATGAGGCTACCGGTATGCTTTTAGCGCGCGCCGATCGACGGGTTCGACGGCTTCGACGACCGGCGTCGCTATCGCCCGGTGCACTGGGAGTAGGCGCTCGGCGATGATGCAACTGTTTATCATTGTCAATTTTGTGGCTTGATGACACAGGACGAGCGACGGCTCGTACGGCGCTTTTTGTGCAAGTCGCCGTACCGCCGAGCTCGTAAATAGATAGAAAGTGGAGGTTTGGGCCAGGGTTTGCTTTATAGCGCTGCATTTATTCACTGCTGCACCGAAGTCGCTGTTTGCGACGATATGCGGCGTCTGCAAACGCACGGCGGAAAGCGGCCTCGGGTGGGTGGGTGGTTTGTTCGGATGGGGTGCAGCCGGGGGGGCTTTTCTTCGTTTTCATATTTGAACCGTTCGAAAATGGATTGCTGACGGTGAGTGATTGCAGTTGTGCATTTTCTTTGTGGCCGGGTAGAATATTGAATCCAGAAGATGTTGCACTTCCCATGTTGCCGCACTTTGCATGCATAATGCTATCAATTGAGTAGCGGCTCCGGCAGTGCACAGCTGGTTGGGAGGTTCGTGCCATTGTCTGTTTTACTCCTTTCAGTGTGCAATCGCATGCCGGGGCGTCCCGAGAAAACCCGGCACCGGATTCAATGTAAACGAAATCGATTGATTGGATGATGCATTCGTGCGGTGCAAGCAGAGATCGTAGAAGCAATCAAAATGATGACATTCTTGGTAATTAAAACAATTCTGAACTGCTGCTGCTGCTGCTATTAACCTGAATACATGACGAGATGTTCGCCAGAATTAGTCGTACAGTTGAGTACGTTGTAGTTTCATATCAATCTGCAACTATTTTCCGATGTAAATGAATGCAATAATACTTGTTATTCATTTTTACAATGAAACTTCTACTCTACTCTATCAATTAGACCCAAAAAGAACCGATTTGCCCTTAATTTGAAAGACACCCTCCATTGCGTGCTTCGAACGTCTCACAGCTCGATTATTTCCATCCAGTGACTTCACCAGCAAACGCACAGGAAGCGTAGAAGTATGTCGTATCCTTTTCTGCACGAGACGGTTGGAAAGCGCACTGAGTAAACTAATTAATGAAGATTTACCGACCAATTGAGTTTGGTCAGAACCGTTCCGGAATATGGGTCCTTTCCAACGCAACGATGACACACCCGCTCGCTCGCATCAGATGCAAAATCATTATCGGTGCATTCGCTGTCGGATAGTGCATCTTAATTAAGTAACGCAACGGGGTGGTGTGACGGTGTGGCAGGTCAGGGCGATAAGCCTTATCTACTGCGCAAAACTTTCCCCGGCCTGGAGCCAGCCGTGCTCGGGCATCGCCTTGGAAACGGTGCAGGACGAGCCGGAATATCCTCGCTAGCACTTCGAATGTCCTTTGCTCATATGAAACCTCTTGGGTCGTCATGCTGTGTCTCTATGTGAGTGTGTGTGTTTTTGTGCGCCCTTGCGTATGAAACAAATTTTCTTATCCTTTCGGCGCCCGCTCGCGCGCTGAGGCCTCTCAAACGAACGTGTACGGCCGGGTGTCGTCACGGCAGATTAGATTTATTAAATCAGCACAGTCTCACACGGCACTAGTTGATGGGATTCGTTAACGCCTCGTTTTCTTCGGTAACTTTTCATGGCCCGGGCGCTCGTACGGCACACTTTGCGCCTGAGGCTCGAAATGGGATTTCGCTGTTGTGGATAAAGGATGCCATTTTCTAAGCAGCAAGGCACTTGCTAGCGGTGTGAGCTGATTAGGGATCGAATGGTCGTAAAAAGGGATTATGAGCATGAGTTCGGGCGTGAACTGGAAACTGATGCAACATGTAAAGTGGTGCTGCTTAGGGGGATGTCTTTCTAGTTTCATTTGGGCTCTTGTTTGACGTTGATGAGATGGAATAGTCTAATCTAGTCGATTACTAAACTAATAATAACTTCAATATAAATGTTTTGTTCACACTCAAACTATTGCAATGCCCATCCAAAGTATTGGAGATAAATAAATATCGCTTCGAAAACATCTTTCGCAGCAAATAGTTATTCGTTGTTGGATGAAAATGTTTGCAAAAAAAGCGAAATCACGTCTGAAAACAGCTCCACGTTTTATTTGCACTCCCTAAGTGCATTTGGCACAAATTGTACGCTGTTCGCAATTGTTAGTAAATGGGAAGTGATTGGTTTCTCTCCCGTTCGTCCTGCAATCGCCATTGTCAGCTCGTCGTTGCCTTCAGCGTTAAATTAAATCACTTATTTTAATTAATAGATCTGCAACCGAGAGCAGCGCGAAATGGTTGGCATTTTGACGATTTCAGAAATTTAATTTGTTTTCACCCTCGAAACCCGTCGGGCACAGCGTGCTGGGTGGGCGGCTCTTTTCCCACCCAAGTGGGCGCGAGCTGCGGTAATCGGCAGTCATCGACTTTAATATTGACCTATTTCGTTGCCGGCAAATCTGCCCATTTGTTTGGCGGTATGCAAAAGGGATACCGGATAGCTAACAATGCACCCGGGGTGGCTGATTAAAGGGACAGCCAAATGCGATTAAACAAATTGCTCATTACGTTGGGGCGCGGGCATTTTTGGTGCGTTAAGATAAATCCCTGTGGGTCACAGTCACAGAGGCCCCTGTGTAGCTCAGCACGGGATTATGCATGTCGGTGGTCGAGTCACTTTCCGTGTTGTGGAATATATATTTGCATTTGTGCTGAATTCCTGCCCTACCACGCGATGCTTTTATTTAATCAGCGCAGCGGGCGAGCACATGAAGCAGGGAACAAAGTTTGGCAATCATCGAATTGAATGATGCTCATTGGAATCGATGTTGTTATTTGTCAAATGAACATATGTGCACTAGAAGCATCCGCTTTTAATTAGATTTCAATGATGATTTCGGGAAATATACATCGCTTGGTGTTATTATGTGTTATTAGTAAACAATAAAATTATGTATTCGTACTTTAACACTGTTATCGTTCATCTTGCTTCCTAGTTAAGCTTCGAATACTTTCAAAAATATTGCATTTAGTTGTGTTCTGTCCAACAAAACATTTAGTACTCTCTTCCTTGGTGCCTGTAACATCCAATAAATGCACAAACTGTGAGAACTTATCCACATGTCTCGTGTGACAACTTCCACCAAGCACGACGATAATCTTCCATCCGCTTGCATTCGCACGATCCTCTAACGATGCAATTCTCGATACAATCGAATTTCTTCTACCATGTGTACATTCTCCACATTCCTTCGCCGTGGAATGTTTGATTTCGTGTTCATTGATTTATTTGCTGTAGGTGCGCTGTCTTCAAAGTAACTCGCCAAGCTTTCGGCGCACTGCTGGATGCTGCGAGAATATACCACCGCGGCGAAATGGGAACGAGCGCACGTGTTTCTCAAACGAAACGCCTGTCGGGACGCTGGGAGATTAATGGTACGGACGAAGGCGAAACAAAATGGAAGACAAAAGGGTGCGGCAAGCTAAGCTGCCGTGGTAAAGAAAATTAAATTTCCATGCGAATTTATTGATCCAAGTCCTGGTGCTCCTTTGTGCACCGTAGTTCGAAGTACAGATGCATTCCTAGGTCTCGGTGCAACAATTGTATGTTGTTGGTACTTCTTACGAAGCCTTCTTTCAGTCCCAAATATCCTTTTTTGTTGTTCTGAAGTGGTAAGATTTAACTTTCATCCTACGATGGATTTTACTCGCTCCTTTTCTTTCTTTCTAGTTGCGCTCCTAAGGCACGATCTGCATCTCTAAGTGTTTGCAGAATAGACTTCAACCGTAACGAAGACGATAGCACAAATCGAAGATCTAGTAGTTTTTTTTCTATGTTGTACGAATGTCTCTATTTCGATTGTCAAGAAAAAATACATTATTCTACTCTTCCTCTCAACATGTTTACAACGTGCACTCTCTAAAGAAAAAAACTCTTCGTTTAATGTAAGCAGTTTGCATAATTGAGTTTAAAATTTGCAAATCCCGTATCAAGCGTCGTGAGTACGATCGGAACTAATGAATAGTACAGAATTTTAATTGTACTGTAACCATTGTGTTATGTTTAGCATCTGTATTGTTGAAAAACACATCACCAATGCAAAGCAAAAACTACTCTCACTTCCTCTCCAGCATCTCACTGCCTTTCACGATGGCGGTGGGCAACGAGCGGACAAAAACATAAAGCAAAGGTATGCGGATAGATATGAGTTATCTCAACTATTCATGGCGCTCATGACAAACCGCAACTACTAACCACAGAAGGATCTCTTTGCCCGACGTAAAGTTTATAAATTATTTATGTACGTAGTTCGCCGCTCCGGTTGTTGTCCCGGGCGGGAGGAGAGATTCGCAAAGAATGAATAAGTCGTCGCGTTGCTGACCAAGACAGCCGTTGATGAAACGGTCGTTCGAACAAAACAACGGACGATGCAAGTTTAGAATACGTAGAATTCATCGCAAAGATTATGCACCCTTCGAGGCGTTGTCTTGCTCTCGTTCTATCCGCCCAAAGAGCTTGAAGAACGGTCGTAAACTTTTCCCCAGAATTTTCTCTATCGCCTGGACGGCAGGCTAGAGAAAACAGAGGTTGTGTAGTAATTTATCAACGTTATTCTAAGGATCCATTTGGGATAGTTCTGAGAGCGCATACTAGCTTTCAGGTGAGAACGTCTGTAAGGTGCCTTTTAGCATGTTGATTTTTCATTAGCTTTCAAGCTAATGTTTGGAAGACAGATAACATCCCATCGAAATTCAATCGATTAATTTATTTACTATTGATGTTTACGTACAAGGTGATAATGACATTGCTACTATCACATGCAGGTTCTCGTCATTGATAGCATAGGAGTATATAACGTTGGAGGAGTTGAATATGATTACTGACACCAAGCGCATGGCAACGTTATTATAAACTCAATTATTTCATCTAAATTTCCTGTTTATCTCTGTGAAAGTTCACTTGCACAGCAATCAAACACCACCCGCACGTTCAACGGCACGGTACGGCACACTGTGAAGGTAGTTCTTAATGATGTCGCTCTTTTGCGTGCTCCAACAGTCTTTGTTCGTCGTATGGGTCGTATCCGTGGGTCTTGAAGTCTTCGGCGTAATCGTTTGCCATATGCTACCATAACTTCTTCCGTCTGGCATTGCGGCGGGAATGGAATGTACTCGTTCTTCACGTCCTCGATTCCTTTACAGGGCAAATAGAGCAAATATCTGTCTTATTGAACTATCTGATATCTGTCTTATTGAAATGTAAAGACAGCATTGCTCCCATGTTGTTTGAAGTTGGTTTAATTACTGCCAACGCTATCACCATAATTAGACCATTCTCGTCCAACATCCTTCATGCGCTCAAATGTTGCTCATATGTTTCAGATCCAGATATAAGATCCAGCTTCTCATTTGCTTTCTTTTCCCCCCAACCAATGGACTGTACCACAATCTGCCACACGCTAATGCTTCCCATTCGCTTGTTGTCCTCTTCCAGGTGCCGCACGCTGCCCGACAATCGCAGCAGCAGCGACGGGACACGGCCGCCGAGGACGACGATCCCATCGTGGACGTGGAGGAGATCGACACCAACTCGAACAACTTCGGTGACCCCGGTGGCTACGGGGGCGGCGGCGGTGGTGGCGGCGACAGTTCAATGCCCCGCACGTACCGGCCACAGGAGCTGAAGAAATGGCGGGCAGCGCCAACGGTCGGCGAAAATTACGGTCGACCCGGCGAGATGGGTAAGCAGCGCGGGCTGGGCGACCCGACGATGGGCTCTGGGCTAGTCTGGGGACGCTTGAAAGGGATATCACCGCACCAAACATGTGGCTGATATGTAAGCGAAAGCGACCGAAATGGAAGAGAAATGTAGTGTGACATTGGGGATTTGGTGACGTTCTGCTGGCTACGGTTAAGGGGGTTTTGCGAATGAGCAAGCTTAACTTTTTCGAACTCCCAACGGACCAGATCTATCGGTAAGTTTTGGTCCGCAGTTGCCTGGGGGATTTTTGCAGTACCTCGTGCCGTGTCCTAGCCGTGTATTGCCTCGTGCCTTTTTCGTTGAAGTTAATCGTCTGATAGGGGTTGCCGTCTGCATAGTTAAAGCGACTGTCTTGTTAAATATTGAATGTTTGGAATCAAATTTCGTCACTCGATTGAATACATGTTCCACATTTATTTCAAATATTAAGACAAGAATGTACATGATCATTAAAGGAAGATAGCTTTATTATGTCATGTAGAATAATTTATATTTGATTATCTCGTTTTCGTCACCTACTGTGTCCATTCCATTGAAACCATTCCAATGCTCCACAATAACCACCCACCGCGTCGTTTCTAGCGTGGCACATGTGACGTGTCGCCGGGCTCGACCTTTCTCCCACACAACGCGCGCGAGATTTCCCATCAAACTCGCGGGACACAAAAGACCACCACGTAGACACGTTCGGACAGCATCGACCGCAACGGACGGTTTCCAGCTTTCGGTGGTGCTCAGCTGCGTTTGGGGGCGGGAGAGCGACTATTGGTGACGTGAAAAAGTTTTCCCATTAATTTCGTCTCTTAACTCGCTTCGTTGGGCTTTTGTCTTTTTTATATGATGCACTCTCGCACTCCTTCGCTCTCTCTTTCTCTTTCTGTCTCGTCCGGCTTCCGATCAATCGGTCGGTCGCCTGTTGAGCTGACGGAAACCATTGTCGTCCGTGTCGATGATGAGAGTTTGCTCCACCCGCAAAGCTGAAACCGCCGTCGCCCAATAATGTACGGGCTAATTTTTCAACGATCCATTGTATGGCCACCGGAGGATGGTGCTGATGCAGTAATGAATGGCGGGGAAAACTGAACGAGGAGGAATTACGTGGAGCGTGAAAAATATGCTTGCCTTTTTCAAACAGGCCATGAGTGTGTGTGTGTAGGTGGAGGGAATGGTGTTGGTAAATTGAATATAAAACTGCACAATTTATCGACATTTGAATAAAAAATGTTTTTTCGTTCGCTCTCACCGCTCTTTGTTTGGAACGTACGAACCAGTTACGGTGATTCGTATGAACGTAACTTAGTTAAGAAATAAACTCAAACCAATGTGCATTTAAGAGAGAAATAAAGTTTTTACTATTGGGATAATCTTATCACACAGTTTGATGTCCTTCACCAAGCGAATAATTATCATTTTGAAGCATAAGACATGCTCCTCATCCCAATATGGCCTCCGGTTCGCTCTGAAGGATTTTCCAAAATTTATTATCTCCTCAGCAAAGGCTTGTGTCAGCCAATCCGAAAGCTTATCGACTAGGCTTAGGCTGAGAGAACACGGAAAAGCTTTCCTTATTAGCTGCTGCTTCCACACACACACACACACACACACAGTAATAGGGTTCTGTTCTCATTCGGGCAGTGTGACTGTGCATTGTGCGCGGTGTGATAAAGTGATCACAATTTAATGGTGGAAGTTATTATTATACCCGTTGGTAGGTGCGAGAGAGCTGCTCGCATGCCTGCAGCTGGCAAAATTTCTCGGATTACGTAGCTCAGAACGTGCACCGAGTTGGAGAATTAGGCGGGTTATCCCCACCTTGATTGTCCGCTGCACGCGTGCCTCGCGTTTCCCATTATCATCGGTGAGGTAATGCATCTTAACGCGTTTCAGCATTGGAATAATTAGAGAATACAGGGGATTGTGCAGCCTGAACGTCTGAGTCGAGAGTTCGCCAACTTGCTGCATCTAAAAAAACTGGGTTTCAAAATAAAGTCATAGAAGCAAATCTTCCTTTTTTCGTTCAATCTCTGAACTGAACTGTGAATCGGGTGATAATTGAGTAATGAAACGTAAAACGAAGATGAACCACTTGACGAGAACCCCTTCGCATAATATTATGTCATGCCTAGGCCCACGGTGGAACCCTGCCAAGATACCGGCAATTGCGGCCGGATGTTTGACGAAGCGGAACTAACAAACTTCCCATGCGTCGCATCGACGACGACAACGCCCTTTCCAGTCCTTTTCGTGTGGTTCTCGCAACCCGCCCCCTCAGGTGCCAGGTCCCAGGTCGGGGTGGATGCTTTCGCCTGCACCCTTTCGCGTATGGGCGTTCCGGGCCTGTTGAATTCGCCTGGTCGTGTGCAACAACACAAAAAACCGACAACCAGGAGCAGATTGATTAAGAGCATAATTTATCGCTTACCTCCTGCGGGCATTTAAGCACGCTTCCTCCCGACGAACCGGGCACCATGGGGTCATGGGCGTCGTGCATATGTACGACGTTCCTGTCATGACCTGCTGTCAACTGAAAGGAAATTCTGCAAGCAACAAATCTACCTCCCCCGTCCCAGCGCCAGGCTGAAGGCCCGGATGCCATAAGCATTCTTTCTTACTGTGTTCTCACCACCGTGAGCGCTCGGAAGGGAAGCGAAGCGTTTTTGTACGTTCATTTTATGCTTCGCCGTGGGCTAAAATCAACATTTACCACAAAACCTCCCCCACACATACACACTCACACAGCCCTTATCGTCGCGCGTCCTTTAGGTTCCGTCGCCCGAAGAACACCGGTGCCAACAACGGGAGGAATTAATCTCGTCCTCGTGCTTTTGCTCTTGCGAACGGCAGCTCTCGTCATCTCCGTCGTCCGCCGCTGCGTGCCACCGGTGTTATTCGATCGTACCATAATGTCATTAATCACT
>KZ067606.1:352752-365194 GCA_002091845.1 Anopheles cracens | reverse complement strand
TCCCGAGCGTCGGGGTTTCCCTTGCATTGTTTTTTGTCCTTCTCTGGGAAAGCATTCTAACGAACAGAACAGGGAGCAGAACCTTGAGGAGAAAGCAAAAGAAAAAAAGGGAAATCGCATTGAACCGGAAAGAAAAGGATATCGGAAAGCTTTGCAGCAGCGTGTGCGCGTGGTTCTGCACATGCTTCGGCACCTTTCGGCGGCGGCGGTGGGTTGGGCCAGCACAACATAGCCTTAATTTAAATCAAGTTTAGCTCGTTTCATACACACCACGCTCTGGGCGCACCGTGTTTGATCGTCATTTTTCACTCACACTTTGTTTCCGTTCCTTTCCACTTCTCTATTTAAATTGTTCTTTTTTGTTCTCCCGTTCTGCCGTTCTTCTCCCCAGGAAAACCGGTGAAAATCCCGGCGAACCAGCAGGAGCTGATGAAGGAAAAGTTCAAAGAGAATCAATTCAATCTCCTCGCCAGTGACATGATCTGGCTGAATCGATCGCTCACCGACGTGCGCCATCACGAGTAAGTATTCGACGGGCGTGTGGGTGGTGGGTGGGGAGACATTCACGTGAAAGGAAGTAAGGGCGAACTCGAAAAAAAAACTCGACTTTTAGCGGGAAATTAAAGTGCGCGCGAGCTTTAAGACCACGGCCCGCCGTCGATACACGGTGAAGTTACTGCCGCGAACCGGTAGCGTAGCTTTAAGCTTTGCCGGGGGGAATGGTCTCATCTCCCCTACGTGGGGAGGCCCTTTTGTGTGTGGTTAGTCCGAGGAATCGCCCGTTTTCGCCGTAACGGATAAGCTTTCTGGTGATTTCGTGCTTCATTAACTGGCTCAATAATGGTTTTATCAATCAATCTTGCATGATTTATGACGCTTGGAAATAGTTTCTCGCAGGTTCCATATTGCAAATGCAAATTATTCCAGCACGATAAATGATGTGCAACGTTTTTTTTGTGTCTCTGTTTCTCTTGTGTGTTTGCTTGGATGAGCAACGGTTCGTTGCATGTTTCTTTTTGTGCTTTATTGATAATTGAGCAATAATGCTCTTCGCTCACTATGAGTTATTATAGTTTCTTGTTGTTTCTTACATTCAGTTGGTCAAGTTAAAATGAATCAAACATCTTCTGCTTTGGCTTTTTGCTTTTTTGCTTTTCGTTATACTTTTGACACATATCTTAATTTTAAAGCTTATTTCTACGAATTCTGAGTTTACTCGGCAGTGAATATGTATTTTTTTATGAGCCTACCATCCGAAAAATATGCAGTTATCACTCAATTCTAATTTATTCTCAAATATGGAGATATCACCCAATTCACTCAAAATTAAGCATGATACAATTATGATTTGTTGTTTTTATTTTAAATTTTCTCAGCAATGAGTTAATTATACTAAAATTTAAAACCTATTTTAAAATAATGAGTAAAAACCGTACACCACTACATGGGCATAATACTCCCAATATTATGATAAATATAGGATCATACTTGTATTAATAACCAACTTAACTGGTTCGAGGGTATAATATTACCAAAATCTCATTTCAAACATAACGAACTAATGAACGTATTAATTGAAAAGTTTTCTCAATGTTATGTTCAGGATCTTACTCTGTTTTGCTTTACTCAAATCATAACAATCTATCCAATAAGGCTGCAACGTTTTTTTTTCATTTAAAGAACATTATTTATTTCACTTTAGAATGCCAAAAAAAGTATTCCCATGACAAATGTGCCATACATTTGTCAACCTAATCGAGGTTGATGATAAAACGCTTCCGGATATTGTCATTCGTACACGCAAACAAATAATACCATCCCGCATGCACATAATGGTGTCCCCGGTCTCCGTAACTGACAGATGGAAATGGAGGCCGGTTGTGTGCCGGTAAAAATTTGTCCTCCCATCAAGCAGACGGTGAGATATCTAATAACAGTCAATCATTTCATCTGTGTCCTGCGGTGGAAACAAATTTCGTTCTCCGCGTCCAACGTCCTTCGCCATCCCACGGACCTGTCCGTCGGGTTCCACAGAGACATTTCGGTTCCTTTTTTCTTGCTTCGTCCCACTCGCATCTGACAGAATGCGGCCGCACACATCATCCAGCGCGTGTGAAGGATTCCAGAAAACGCTTAGTACGAAACACAGTCTTCACCACCACTCGAAAACCCCTTTTGAGCAGTGTAGTATACCCTTTTAGGTTTGGGGTTGGCAATAAGCGCTTCTTTCCAATTTAGTCAGGGAAATGAAAATTGTTAGACTCCATTTTTGTACGTTTTTTCGTCTATGTGTGTGTGTGTTCCTACGCTGGCTGCTGGCAGCGTATGAAGCACTTGCTTAGTACCTTCCCTGCTGTAAATAGAAACGACTCTGCAAACTAGCTAGTGCTTGCACAAACTACCTATTGCTAGGCACCAGAGTTGAGCGGATTTAGCAAACCTGGTTAAAAACCTATCCATTATTCACACCGCTCAAATTGGAAGACGGTAGATACGCGCGTGTGTGTACGCCTAGAGACCGGATGGTGAAGCACACGTTGGTAGAATAGATACTTTGAATACGGACACACTGTGGCTGCTCGGGAAGACAAACCGTAAACGAGTAGGTCCCTGTCTCAGGCCGCGTAGACACATCCGTCCGTTCACTCGTACGGCTAGCAGGCACGCTACATTTCGTAGCGCTCCGTAGGTTTTGGCCGTGGTACGAAGTGTTCCTTCCACTATTCTCGCCGTACTTGTGACATTAATACCTGCCGCGCCTGCCAGGATGGCACCAGGCACACGCTCTAAAACAGCTTCAGAGAGCGGCTAACGAGATGAGGAGAAAAGTCCGTAAAGTTGACTTAACGAAGTCAATCTTTTGCCGCGCTCGTACAACAATTCAGCAGGTCCGTGCAAATCCCGGCGTGGGGATACGTACGGCACAGCCGCTGCAACAACAGGTCCCTGAGCAGAAATCGTTCTCTAGCTCATCCTGTTGCTTGGTGGAAGCCTCTCTGGATGGAAGTTCTGCTGCCTACACCCATTGTTATGCCTACACTCACGCAGAAGAGTATAAATTTCTTCCTCCAAGAGGGCGGTAATTCTTTCACTCAAAATGTGTGACCGTTCTGCTCAGTATTCTGCTTTCCATTTGGGACAACTGCGTTCGGAGACGGCTCCGGTTTGTTCCACGCACTGGAAGAATGTTAAATAACGTCACCTCCAAGCGTTGACCGGCTGAAAGCCACCATTCTACGGTTTGCCACGCGTCGTGGTCGTTCCCGCCTATCTCTGCTGGCACACGGGCTGAAGAATGCCTCTCAGCCTTTTGTCGATTTGTTTGGCCAGCGGTAACCCTATCGGGTGTAGTTTCGGGTGACACAGGCTCTAGTGGGCGGCCGAAGTTCCGGTAGTCACTGGATCTCGGTGCGTTGCTTCACCGTCCATCGTCGTCGGTACAGTTTGGGCCTCCGTGGAGGTGTTGCCGCTTTCGCAGTGGAAGAATTAGTGACCGGTCCGGGTTTATTTATCGGTTTTAGTTACCAAACAGACGACATTCTTTTGGTGAGAGCTCCCTGCCCAAATTGGGTTAGGAATGAATGGTTGTGTCCGATACGTGGTTTTATTTATTTTTTGTTTCGATTTTCTGTCACGGTGATTTTTGTTTACAAATCTTCTGACTTTTTTGGACATAGACAATATTTCAAATTGTTTTGCTAAGTCTCTATTGAAAAGAAAGTAAATCTGATAGCTAATGTACAGCATAGTTCAACATAAAATCTCATTTTTTGTTTTAATATTGTGGAGAATGTAGGCAGGATGAAGAAGCGGGACAGGACGAGAGAGAGAGAGAGAGTGGAACGGAGAAGGAGTGCGTGTGGGCAAAGAGTGACAGGCAGTAGCAGTCGGAAAGCCAAGTGTGACGGTCGTGTAAGCAAGCGCAAACTACTTAATAAATTTTGAATTTTCCATTTTTACTACAAAATTGATAATATTACACGTCGCAGTGTCGAACCAGCAGAAAATAGTGCTTCAGCTAGAAAATAAAACGATTACAAACTGCACATTGCATAATTTTAGGCGTAATATTGGTTCTTCTGTCATAAAGTATGCAACCTGCATAACGGGGATTTAAAACTGCTTGATTTTTTCGGAATTATTAAAATTTGGCCTTAAAATAAGCTTGGAAGTCATATATAATGTTTTCAACTCCTTTTCAAATAACTATCTCCAAGCATTGCATTGAGCTTAAACAATAAAAAGCTACAAAGTGCCTACAAAAACGGGTTGCTTTACATTCAAAGCGATAAAAACCAGGACATGCCCTCGAAAGCAACTGGAGTGCGCAAATTTGTTTCGTTGCGTTATTTCATCGTGCTTCCTTCTCTTCCTCGACCAGCTGCAAAAAGAAACACTATCCAGCGAAGCTGCCAACGACCTCCATCGTGATCGTGTTCCACAACGAAGCCTGGAGCACGCTGCTGCGCACGATATGGAGTGTGATAAATCGGTCGCCGCGGCCACTGCTGAAGCAAATCATCCTCGTCGATGACGCCAGCGAGCGGGAGCATCTGGGCCGGCAGCTGGAGGAGTACGTCAGCACGCTGCCCGTGCCAACGGTCGTCCTGCGGACCGGCAAACGGTCCGGGCTGATCCGTGCCAGACTGCTCGGGGCCGAACACGTGAAGGTAAGGGGCTTTGGAAGTTGGCTCGGTTGGTTTACTCTCAAAAATGTCTCAAATTTTACTGTAAATCCTACCCACAGGGACAAGTGATCACATTCCTGGACGCGCACTGCGAGTGTACGGAGGGCTGGCTGGAGCCGCTGTTGGCGCGCATCGTCCTCGACCGGAAGACGGTCGTTTGTCCCATCATCGATGTGATATCGGACGAAACGTTCGAGTACGTGACGGCGTCCGACCAGACGTGGGGAGGCTTTAATTGGAAGCTAAACTTCCGCTGGTAAGTCAGCGCAGCAACGCGACGAACGCGCACGTTCCCCTTTTTGTTATGAACCATTAATGAGTGATTCGCCTTCCCGCAGGTACCGCGTTCCGGCGCGGGAAATGCAGCGCCGCAATCACGACCGGACGGCACCGCTTCGGACGCCGACGATGGCCGGCGGGCTGTTTTCGATCGATCGCGATTACTTCTACGAAATCGGCTCGTACGACGAGGGCATGGACATTTGGGGTGGTGAGAATCTGGAAATGTCTTTCCGGGTAAGTGTGCGTTCCGCGGGTGCTCCATGTACCGGCCGGGAGCTCTCAGCGGGTGCTGTTTCATCAGATTATTCCAGGTGTTCTAGATATAAAAAACTGTCTTACTTCCTCCTATCGAGAAACTTCTAACTCTCCGTTCAGCGGGAGCGCCATCTGGGCGGGAATGTTTTGCGGTGATACACGATATTAATTGCATTTGATCTACACCCATGGCAGATATGGCAATGTGGCGGGATCCTTGAGATCTCACCGTGCTCGCACGTGGGCCACGTGTTCCGCGACAAATCACCGTACACGTTCCCCGGCGGCGTCGCGAACATTGTGCTGAAGAATGCGGCACGCGTCGCCGAGGTGTGGCTAGATGAGTGGAAAGAGTTTTACTATCAGATGAGTCCAGGTTTGGCCAATGTTTTGTTCTTTTAGTTGTGTTTTCCTCTTTTCCCCCTACTACTCCTCCTCCTTCCGTCCCGTTGTTAGCCACCTTACCATCATCGTCTTTTCCATCCACGACTCATCCACCCCAATTTGAAGTTGTTTCCCCGATTAATTTTCTTTCCTAACAATTCTTCACGTTTCCGAAACCGTGTCATATATACAACAATATGTTGGAAAGTTGTCCGTTTCGAGAGTGAGTGAGATTCGAGATAAAAGAGTTTTAAAATGAAGCAATAGGACATGGTGCTTACAGATTATGCGTGCATCATGTGCGCTGAAAGGATTAGTATAGGACATTAGAATAGAAGAAATAACAAACGTGTGCTGCTAGAAGTAAGTTGCTGTAACAGGCTCTGTCATTCGTAGCTGTATCTTCTTTTTTTGCTTTATCGACAAATCAATTAACATCGTAAAAGCATCTGTAGTGGTTTTAACCCTTCGTATGATTAATTTATGACGTGTGCCCCGCTTCGCAGGAAGTAACATTAACGTAATGAACAATAAGCTACCCGCTTCCACGCAATACATGGATCTCGCCATTTCCCGATGGCAAACGATTGGATTATCTGCTCTCCTGACATGCTAATCTCTAGCGTAGACTAACCTATTAATCGAATGGAATCGTTTTTTTCTTCTTCTCTTCCTCCTCTTTTGCATCCTCTGATATTATCGTGTGTTTTGTATGTGTGTATCCGTACGGATATTGCTTCATCTCCTAACACGTCTCGGGCTTGACCTACGGGAACACGTATATGTCGTTAAACAACCACAATCCTGTTCCGCATAACAAATGGGGCCAAAACCCAACCAAAAATAAACTCGCAAAATGCAAAACGCACTAACAAATACTGCCGTCCACGGCCACCACCAATAAAAACTACAACAAAACTCCAACCTCCAACATATTACACCCGGGGTGCGCTCGGGGGAAAAAAATCTCATCAACAACGTCAACGGGACCGCCGGCGAACGGAACCAATCAATTGCATGCGGATGGAAATGTTGTGCAACCATCTATAACCTAACAAAACCCTGCATCGACTACACCGTTTCCGGTCACCGCGTGTGCCTCTGTGTGTGTGTTGTTCCCGTGTGGGTTGTGAACGCCACAAAACACAACAATGTGTCCTGCTGCAACGTGGCGCGCTCGCACACACGCGGAAACCCTCCGCCCTTATTCGTACCGTAGGTCTGGATGTGCGGCGGAACGCTAGAGATTGCGCCCTGTTCCCGCGTGGGACACGTCTTCCGGAAGTCGACGCCGTACTCGTTCCCGGGCGGCACCTCGCAGATAGTTAACAAAAACAATGCCCGCCTGGCCGAAGTGTGGCTCGATGGTTGGAGTGAATTTTACTACAACATTAACCCAGGTTCTATTTCTCGTTACCGATACCATTTTTTCGCTTCTTTTTTTTTACTCTACTATTTTTGCACTTGTATTCGCTCGAAACTGGTCGTTCGGTTTTCAGTGTGCCACACATTTCAGGCGCACCGACGCACATACACATACACACACACCACCCGTTTGCACAATGTTTGTCTAGCTATAAATGAATTTGCAATGCCTCTGCACGACTGTTCCGTTTTGCACGACTGTCACTGTTTGTGTTCTGTTCGCAAATGCCGCCGTTTGCCGTGTTTTGTATGCGTTATGCGTTGGGTGATGGATTTATGTTGCTTATTTTTGTTTAGTGTTTGCGTGAGTAATAGGTGTAACGGGGTTTGGTATAGTTTAACAAGCCGTATGTAGGTATTAACATGTGTATAAACAATTTTAACCAATTTCTGTATTTAAATTTTAAAATTATTTTATATTTTCGTAAAAATGTGCATATCCTGGCGTGTCTATATTGAAGAGCCTTTTAAAATTCATCGCTAAACCTTTGTTCATTTCATTACTGGTCAGTAAATGACTCCTCTTTAACAATTTCCATTTCCAATTGCAATTTTCTCACTCAGAACAGACCCATCAGGTAGGGTGAGCTTTTGCAGCTTTTGTAGCGTGAGCTTTGCAGCTTTTCTACAAAAGATTGAGGTCCAGATTGTACCTGCGGGTGCTTTGAATGATGCCTTAAAATAAAACTGTTGACCATGTCTTCAACACCAAGACTAAAAGATTCCAAAACAACTACGATCGGAGCCACTAAAGTTGGGTGATGCCCGATTCTTTCTTGCGGTAATGACAGCTAGAAGTTATATAGCTTTGATAATAAAACGAAAGCTTGGAGAGATCGATAAAAGTGAAGGTCAACTGAGTTGTTGTGAATAAAAAAGTACATCTTTCTGAAATTTGCCCATGGACAAAACTACTCCAACTTAGTAGAACATCACTTTTACTCATCCTTTCAAAGCTTTCAGTGGGCATATTGTTATGCTACGAACTGTAGCAAAATAATTTGAAATATAAAAAAATATGAATTTATGATACGTTACGTTACGGACGCACCTGAGTCCCTTGAAACTATGCACCCGTGTAGATAAAACAAATATCAAAGACACGATATGTGTTCTTTGGCTTCACTTTTCAACATTGTGATTTACAAAACTTCCCCTCTAATACATGCAGGCAGCCCACACACGCTCGAGCGTCTTTGGGAAAGTTTACAGCTCGTGCAGGCAAAAACACTTTGCTCCCGGTTAACCTTTCCGATTGTGAAAGTGATTCGTGCACATTTTTGTGCCCTCGCCCGTTTGCGTCACGCGGTGTTGATGCACAGTGGCGTTGACGGTTTTCCCAGCCGACTCCATCCGCCACGGCAGTGTCCAATGGAGCCGCTCGACAAGTGCCTCGCGAGATTGAGTGAGTGCGCGTTGTTATTTGCTGTGTGTGCAATGCTACCCGGTGCGGATTCATCTCCGGTGCATCTGGTGGCACTAATTGACTTTTGCACTTGAGGAAGCAGAAGAAGCTGCTCAGTGTGCAAAGAATGCACAAACACAATGGAACAGCGGGCCTCATAAAGGGTTTCGGGTGAAAGAAAATGGTAAAGAGATGGTATCCTCTCTGTGTATGTGTATGTTTGTGCGAGTGTGTGTGGTATATTTAAACAAGCACACTGGAGAGTGCCAACGATTGTACCGCGTCAGGCATTTGCATTCGCCGTCGTTGTCGTCGTCTTTCACCGAAGCGCTGCACAAATAGGGCCATTCAAGTAGGCTCCCCTGGGAGCACACCACTCTGGGAACTTAAGGCAGAAGGTGCCGAAATGTTGAAATGTATTGACGACACACACACACACATACACACAATGCAAAATAAAAACAAACTCCACATGACGAGCAGAAACGAGCGCAAGTCGTCGGAGCGCCCCGGTGGAGTTGACGATTGTCAATTGCCTGGAGGGAAAAATTAAGTGTGAGAAACAACAAAAATAACACCACTTGTCGTTTTTCTTCGCCGTCCCCGTCGCCACGTGGTTTCCCACGCCTCCACCTCACGTTGGCTTGGTGAAATTCGCCGAATGCGTGTGACGGCTGTGAGCAAAATTTCCGACGACTCGTGGTAGTGGTGGTGCACGCGACACGGAGGTGGGAAATCTCGTTAAAAAATGTGTCGCGATTCGATGACAAAATGTCACCGCCCCGGAAAAGGACGCACGCAGATGGAAACCATGGCTGGACCCAAACCAAGCAGAGCGAGCAGCGGAAACGAAATCACAAACTGTGCACAGTGGCGCGATATCAAATGTCGTTCGCAACATTCGTATGCATAAAACACACGGTCGGCTCTTGGGGCGGGGAGAGTGGCAGAGAGGCCCATCTCCCCTATCCGACCAACGGCTTTAAAGGCCATTGGAGGAATGGGGTAAACAACGATTTTTGTGACTCTTGAACACAGCATCGGGGGAAAAATCGCCGCTCTTCGTCATCAAATGTCAGCGGGGATAGACGGGCTGGAATATTATCGCTAACTGATGAATTCTGGGTTGCTCTGTTGGAAGATTAATATGTCAATCAGCTTGTCTGGCGCGTGAAATCGTTAAGTGGCACTGCACACTGTCAAGTGGATATTATTGGACCTCATTTCAGGCCCTACTGTGTTCTGTTCGCACAGCGAGCTGTTCAGTTCCCTTTCAATACTGTTGTTATCGATCGTTGCTTTCGATGAACGCACAGTAGAATGATCAAAGGAATGCATTTTTTTCAATGCGTGTGAAGCTGGAACAAAATAAAACGATTTTTTATTATAATAATAAACACCTTCATAAAAAAGTGTTTTTAAAATAATAGACACGAAATCAACTAGCGGCTTCGTTATCAGCACCTTTTGCCATTTAGCTCTCCCCACAATAAATGTGCAGCAAAAAATTCAAATCGATACAGACAATCGAACCGCCGGCCCGATGGAGACGCCCGGTGCCTCGTTAAGCACTTTGATGTAGTCTGGGTTTTTGTTTGCCTGTGCCGCTCCTTCTTGCGCCTAATGGACGTAAATTAATTCAGCTAAATCTTTGCACACTGCACACAAAAACGGTCTACAGCTCCAACGACTGGCCTACCAGGTGTGGAATGAGAAAGAGAGAGAGAAAGAGAGTGAGAGCGAGAGCAGCGCCCGCGTTAAATCCCTGCGAGATAGCCATCCTGACGTCGTTAAGGGTACGGAGTGCCTTGGAAATGTCTCGTCGGTTTCTTCCCGGTTTATCGGGTTAAGGAGCGTCCGTCTTTTTTCATGGAGCTTCTTCTTCAGGTTTCCCTCCCGGAACCTCCCGCTCCCCTGCCCCCTGCCGAGGTGTGGCTTCAAAATGGTTCGATACATCCGCCACCGCCACCACTCGATGGGTCCTTAAGAGTAATTGGATTTAGAAGCCAAATTGTATTTGATTGAGAGGTAACTCGACACAAGACGCACCGCAGCGCGTCCCATTCGCAGGTGTTGGGATACAAACTGTGCATAATTTATTTACTTTGCCATTTTATCCACTGGCGAGAGAGTGGAGTGCCGAGAGTTCGAAGAAGAAACCGCGCCGGACCGACAAAAAAGTGCCATCGAACCGTGCGGTCTGCTGCGGGCCTGTTAAATTTGGGTGACGAGGCGTTCGAGTATCTTGGCCATGCTCTTTCCGTTTCTTTTAAAATGGAGCATAAAATGTTTTACGATGATACGTTATCTCGGGGGATTAAAGGTGTTTTTAATGCGTCGCATAATCCTTCTATTATCAACCCGCTAACTCGAACCAAACGTGAAGGGAATACTGAAAGCGATATCGAATGCTATCAAAAGAAGCTTCTCTTAGTATTAAGTAGGATTTATTTAGTGTTTATTTCTATATATAATATATTTATAAGTTTCGAAACATTTTCGAAACTTCTTTTCAATTGAAACCAAACGACATATGCCTGCTTTTATGTTTAAAATAGAATTTCAAAGTGTTTCTTTTCACAAGAACACTTAAAATTGAAATATAAATAGAAATAAAAATCAGATTATAAAAAATGTTTAAAAAAAATGTACAAATCAGATTATAAAAAATGTTCAAATAGAAAACAAATCATATAATAAAAAATAATATAATAGCTACAAAAACAGAGTATTAAACCAGCTCTGCAAATCTTACTGCACAATACATTTTACTTCAAACACAAGATACTTAGTTTAAACTCATGCTATTTATTGAAGGATGATTTAATAATTCATCGTTATTTCAATGTATATATCTCATGGTAAATAGATTACAATTTTATACATAAATATAGCTTTGATTTCAAAACACAAAGTGCATTTCTATCTACAATACAAATCGTGTAAAAAAAGTAATGTTACTGTATATTATATCCACATTTTTTTTAAGTGAAGCTTTCGTATGATGTGCTTTTGTGGTTGTTTTTTTCTTCAAATATGTCCATACCTGTTGTATATTCATTTCATGTATCATTTTCCGTCCCTTCTGTCCCACCCTACCTCGTACATATCCCACCTCTTTATACCCATTACTCACCTGTTTTTTGTTCATCACCAAAATCATTTTTTTGTTCTTGTTTTTGGATCGTCCTTCCCGCTTTTTCAACCGCGTTATCTTTCATTGCACTCATAATGATTCATGTAAAATTTAGCACCCTTTCGCCAGTAACATTCTGTATCATACTTACATTCGTTCCACTTCTAAACTCTATCATTTAGTAGCGCACAAGATCACGATTCTAATACGTTCTTTCTGTCCGTCCCACGCTGCCGTCTGGCCGTTTGCGGTTCCTCTGCTGTACAACAGGTGCACGGAAAGCGTCCGCAGGGGACGTCAGTGAGCGACGGGCCCTACGGGAGAAGCTAAAGTGCAAGAGCTTCCGCTGGTACCTGGAAAACATCTACCCAGAGAGTCAGATGCCACTGGATTACTATTTCCTCGGGGAGGTAAGTTGCTCCGCACATCACAACGGACGATTGACAGCCGGCCAAAAGTTTTGGATCGAGCGTCGAATGCACAGCGAACTGAACTGATTGACGTTTCAGCTAGCTGGTTGTTCCAAGTGTTTCGCTGATCACCTCTCACTGTTTCTTTTTCAGATCAAGAACGAAGAAACGCACAACTGTCTCGACACGATGGGACGCAAGTCGAACGAGAAGATCGGCAGCAGCTACTGCCACGGGCTGGGCGGCAATCAGGTGTTTGCGTACACCAAACGGCACCAGATCATGTCGGACGACAACTGTCTCGACGCGTCGAACGCGCTCGGCCCGGTCAATTTGGTCCGGTGCCACGGAATGGGCGGCAACCAGGAATGGGTATACGATGAAGAGGTAAGCTATCGTGGCTAAGGTGTTTTTCAAAGTTGTATGCGTAACTAATGCGGTTCTCTTCCCCTTCGCG
>KZ067606.1:304834-331891 GCA_002091845.1 Anopheles cracens | reverse complement strand
GGGGGGTGGGGGTTTTTTTTTTTTTTTGGGGGGGGGGGGGGGGGGGGGGGCAGACGACCCTAGGGAAACCCCCGGGCGGGTAGAGTCTAGCACCACTTAAAACGCAGTCAGTGGCGTGCGAGACGACGGTTTAGGTTGTCAACAGTTGCTGGCTCTACAGAGCAGCTCAGAAGCAGCAGCAGTGCCGAACCCTGGAGGGCACAATGGAAAGCAGAATGGGAAGCAATGAATTTCAATTTAATGCTCGGATCGAGAGTATTTCGCAATATTCATGCTTTTACGACGGGATGAGAGAAGAAAAGAGAAAGAGAGAGTGCGAGCGACATAAAATGGTAACTGATACACCGCCGAACACTAGAAAGAACGCTTCTCTTCCATCCTCTTCCGGGTGGATTTGTGCGGTCATGTCGGTTGACATTTCTGTGACTCCGCAGAGAAAGCCACACCGCCAACCCCAGCCGGGTGTCCCAAGTAAATATTTCGTTAGCATCTTTAGGTGCGTTTTGTTGTTGTTACTGCTGTTCGTTGCGCGCTCGTTCCGTTTTGCTTCGTTAAGCTGCCATTCCGAACCCCTCCACTGATGACATCGCAAAAGTGGTGGCATCGTCGAATGTGGGGCTTGCGAGTCTGCCAAATTGTGGTTCTTTCGGGTTCAACGGACCGGTCGACGCCGAACGAAAAGGAACGAGACCGATCGATTTTCGGCATGCCTATGGGGCGGCCATGGGGAGCACAAAGTCAAGCGAAGGTGAACCGATCGCACCAATCGCATACGACCGGTGTGCTTGAGCTTTTGTTTGGAGAACGCCGAGAGCGGGAGCTGTCCCGAGTCACTGTATGCGGCACGCACGCATTTCTACTGTCCATCTTCGTTACCGTCGTTGGCAGCGTTTTTTTTTACGGAGCAAGCATCATAAAGAGTCGGGCACCTAATGAACACGCCAGAATTCACCCGAAATGCATACCGTTTTCGATCATTAGTAGCCTCCGCGGGCGACACTGGATGTGCATTAGTTTGATGAGTGTAATTCAATCTATTATTTAGGAGTGGACGTGTGTAGCCAGGCCAGTAACGACGTTGAGCAAACTGGCCATATCAATCCCAAACTGCCAGTCGACAAATAGTATCCAACAACCGGCAGTTGATAGTGTGTCTCGGGCATGGCAATAAAAAAGGCATACCGATCAATCGAACGCCGACGCCTTCACGCCTTCACGCAGGCAAGATGATGGATGGTGTCAAATATAAATATTGTTCATAGACGAACGATGATGATTTATTTTTCCACGGTAAATCTGCTGCTCGATATCGTGCCGGTCTTGTCCGTATTGATAATGCAACAGCATTCGACTGGTTCACGCGGATACTAATAGTTGTAGCGTAAACAATGCGTAGCCAAACCAGAGTGATAAACAATTCAGTCGATACGATGTTCTTATGATGTCTGACACGTAGCTTTTGTCATACAACTATGCCATATACATCGCGAAGCAAATAGTGTAAATTGACAGTAAATGTTCGTATTCTTATTGGTTGTGTTCATCACTTCATCATTTTATAATCGAAACAAGTCGATATGTATGCCCTGGAGATGAACGTGTATGGTTTTTTCGTTGACCAATAAATCTAGAACATCATTAGGTCGCTCTGCTATCGCACAGAAATCGGTTTTATCGTTCCAAATTGTGAAATTTACCCAGGCACATAAACGTCCGTAGCGATAATTTATCGTGACATTTTTCCCGTGTATCTTCTTGTGACAAGACAGCCAAGATAAGGGTCACCGCCGCAGAGCGTCACACAATAGCTCTAAATGAATCACACGAAACACGATAAACTTCGCCCGTGGAGGCACGCTATGCAGCAGCGCATCAGCTGCTAGACACCCCAGGTTTGGTGCTAGACCAGAGGTCGCCAAACATTCGAAGAGAAGGGCCTACTTGCAGAAGATGTTTGATTTCGCCGATCAGAAACATTGACGTGAGCACCCCAGAGGAATGTCGATTAAATTTACTATTGAAATCGTTGAAATTGAATCGTTTAATACATCTTTTTGGAGCCATTTTGATCCTACTCCAACGACTGAAACTTTCCCAATATATTATAGCATGACTGTCAAATACAATTGGCCGTGTACCTACATAAAAGTTGATGTACTACAAATATTTAAATTTTGCAAAAATGTTCGAAAAGCTACAGCCGGACATTGCCAACCCCTGCTGTTCCAAACGACCGGTCGGGTTTGTTCGCTTCTACAATGCACCAGTTCTTTGGCAGCTGGCCACGCCGACCGGTGCTCCAGTTTACAGTCAATGAAAAAAGTATCTTCAGGTCGACGCTACTTTGTGTTCAAGTTTTTTTTTTTATGGACACAATATCATTTTCCACAAATATTCCAATGATGTTTTATCGAAAATATCTCGAAGAGATAACTCAAATAGACAGAAAAAAACTAGCTCAAGGAAATTGTCGACTCCTACCAGCATGCTCTTGCCACAGTGCTCGACTGCTGTTGGTCTACATGCTTGAAACACTCTCGATCTCGCCTAACCTCTTACTTCTCCCTGGAGTAACATTCGTTTGTGCGCCAGTGATAAAAATGTCAGCATTCATCTCTTTCTGTATGCATGGCCCATATAAATTGTTACATTTCTGCTCCACAATCAGGGAACGATAAGAAAGATAGGGACAAAACGGAGATAAAAATTCCCATTCGAAAACCATTACATTCATCACCGGCCAGCAAAGATCCGATAAATTCTGTTGAGCTGCAAAATACTTACTTTCATTAGCAAATTGTTTTAATTATTAAAAAACGCACACAATAACCAATACAGATGAACGAGAAATTGCGCAATCGAAAGGAAAATTGTGCCATGTGTAGTTCATTACGGTTGATTAATTTTTGATATTGCCATAATGCGTACAAACACTGAAACGTTGGGACATAAAAGATATTTACGGGAACATTTCTTTTGATCCGCTTTTGAAAGGTGGAGAGATGCAATGGACGGACGGACGAGAGCTAACCTATCGATCAGGCTCTGTAGGACTAAGCTGAAATGTTTCTGATGAGTACTGTCACTGCGACATTCATCACTTACTCCGAATGTATGCCCCATAAATTCTCAATATCGCCCAAAGCATAAAGGTCGTGGTTTGTGGTTTAAAATCTAAAATAATGCACAACCATTCCATCGCGTCCATTCCACACCACGGAGCATGCTTTACGCTCCAGTTTTCTGCTCGGAGCTCGAGCCCTGTTCGTGAGATTTGTTGGCGCAAATATTCCACATTTCTGGAATGCTTTATTCCACTCAAATGCCACTTAAATGCCGCAACAGCAACAGCACCGACAGTTCGCAGTTTTGATGGTACAGCGAGAGGTGAGAGGTGTACGAGAAACAGCAAACAATGCGGAAAATTGAAATCACAGGGAATGCTGCTGGCAGGCATCGAACAGTAGTGCTTCGGCTTTCCGTCTTCCATCCACGTAATGGTATGCTCTGCGCGGTCTCGGGGCGGTACATCATATCATCTTGAACCGCATACACCCCGAGGAGATGTTCAATTAAGGGTTTGGTGCGGGTAGAACTAGCTCATGACATTATTGCTTTATATTCTCTCTATCACCTAGTAACGATGGATGTATCAAGAAACTACAAATATCTTGCAATGTACATATAAAAAACACAGAAATTGTTCCAACTGTATCAAAGATATTTTAAATTGATGTGCTCTTCTCCATCTTGCAGCTTCCGCCCAGGTCCATTTCCGTAAGGCAATATTTATTGCATTAAAATTAATCCTATCCTCTCAACTGCCACTGCTGTCGTTCCACCTGTACTCTCAGCCGGATACATCATCGAGCGGTAGCGCCACTATCAAACCTAAATTAACGGAAATCATTCGATGGATTGTGCAGAAGGCATCCTTTCCTGTACAACTGCACCAGCGGTCCCACCAGAGACATCATCCAGGCCATTGGGATTATGCCACCGGGAGAAAAAGTCACGTAGAGACGACGAGCAGCCCCACCGGCCGGATACAAAACCCAACCAAGGATTTCCGCGGGGCGCACGTGAAGGATAAGAAGATGCTGCCTTTACTGTACGATGGGAAGACGACGATAGCGCGTTGAACGACTTCTTGTCGCCGGGACCGCGCGCGCTTCCTTGGGGTTTACAGGCCTGCATCCGGTGGCGTGTGTTTGATGAGCTCGATGGCGCCTACAGAACGAGTTCCCTAAGGTCGTACTGATCGTGATACCGTTAGTTTCTAATTAAATGTACCTTCCATCAGCCTTAGAGCTGGGGGGTGTTGCGCTATCACACTTCTTCCGTTACCAGCGGGTGTTGCTGTTACTTAAACATTGACAGTATTCCCCACTGGCCTTTATTCGAAACCTCTGCTGGCTCTGCTGGAACGTAACACGTTTCAAGTGTTTCTGCACACACATACACATGAGATAGTGCTATTTCAAGGTTGTATCTTCAAGCTGATGTATGTGTAGACACAAGGGAGCGCACTTTTATCCACTCTGCCGTATAATGATTTTAAGTGCGGGATGTATGTTCGTGTGTAATAAAATTAAAAGCTTTTTTAATAGTATTTTTTGCTCCAAACATGAAGTTCTTGGGTAAGAAAGAGAAAATATGTTGTATAACATTCATCTAAAGCTATAAACGAATTAGTTTCATACAATAAAGCTCGAGAAAAATGATTTGGTAAGCCCAGGCAACTTCTGTCACGGGTATGACTCTCGGCGAAGCGGAATATTAATTACACAATTCAGCGAGTGAATACTCTGAACGCTCATAAAAACCGTCGTGCCCGGCTGTCAACACAACATGACGGGTTCAAAACTATGCTGTAGAACATAATCTTCACGAATAAAAACATCAGTTTCCCTTGATGCTGAGTTCTGTAGGTATGCAGTTTGACGTTTGACTTAAAATTCATTTCCAAAGAAAAACGCCGGGCAGACAATCAGTCAAAAAGTTAACAGCAATAGTACGTTCAAATACCAGAAAGACTAGAACACGTTCGTTCGCAGCACCCGGCAAGGTAAAGAGACGAAAATAATTAACGAATAGCTTCAGCTTACGACCAAAACTTCACCGAGCGCACTCACGTACAAAGCGCAATTGTACGGTAAAGCACGACTTAATGACGTCATCGAATTGGACCGTCATCATTCCGGACTCGTTTCTTTGGATTCGCCAAACTTTTCCAATTAACGTACATTCACCCTGTGCTACCTCTGCGCGCAGAACAGAACGCTGCAAATCAATTAGTGCAACATTATAAGTCAGTTGTTCTTGAAATGTAGGTACAATTCGTTTCCATTCGTTTCCCAACGCATTTGTTTCTGCTACTTGCTACCAGTTGTTTGCTGAGCTTGTCTATTCGGTAGATACGATTCATAGTGTTCTTTTCTAACGTTTTCATAGAATCTCTAGACGATACGAGAACTTGTTTATGAATAACCCGTTTTTCGTGCAAACTACCTACTTTTAGGCCTAGATGTATCATATCTACGCTACAAAATATGCAAAAACGCACTACAAAAGAGTAATCAACCCTATCTTGGGTTAATCGAAACAAGCAGTGATTCGTTCACCAAAGGTGGTGTAAAATAACAAAAACCGTAAAGGAAGATGTTTGGCAATCATTAACTAAAGTGGATGGATAATCTTATCACATTAGAAGCCGCGACTTCGCTAACATCGTTAGCTGAGGGTTTCATTAGTCGCGATTATGCTTTCATAATCGTGGGAGTTTGAGAAGCGAACGATACATCCTAGACTGTAGACGCTATTCCCGAAATTCGGATAGCAGAAGAAGAAAGGTTTTGTTTTCCAGATGAGTAATTAATTGCAAACAGTAGAAAGTGGTGAATTTAGAATCGGAGCTCAACTTTGTTAGAAAAATACACTTTTTAGGAAGATTCCTTTCATTATTTGTTATTCAATGAGTTCCTCGCCTTGTACATTTTTATTCGTACCTGCTTCTTCGCAGAGTTTAACACTGTCGTTTAATGTCCTTCAATTCTCCGTAAAAAGGAACTAAAAGCGCCATGGCTACACACAAAAAGCTCCATCAGTAGCATTGACCGTGAAAAGGTGCTTTCAAGTGTATTTTCCTGCCCCAGCTGTCGTAGGAACACGCCACAACCAGAGAAAAAAACAAACGCGTACACGAAATAAAGCATAACCGTGACCCCTCGCCAAATACAAAAGAAGCTTGCGACTTTCTTCTGCCTCGTGGCGCCTCTGACGACGGTTGGGCGTTTTTTACAAAGATTTTTTTTTTGTTGCAAAAAAAAACGAATGTTTAGATTGATCTAGAATGCGCTTCCGCGATATGGCTGTGTTGGTGTGTCTGCCCCCGTGGATGCTCACTGGCGAGCTTCCGTTCCCTACATTTTCCCATAAGCGACCGGGCGCCTCCATAACTCGATAGTGCGCATGATTCCGCGTTTGCTGCGCGTCCTCTGCACTCCTACGCTGTGTACACCGTGTGGGTGTTCGACGTTGGCTACTGTTGGTGTGGCACTGCCGGCCAACTCGTTCGAGCGCGTTGGTGCATTGTAGCGCGGTATGTAGGCGCTGCCTCCAAGGCAGCAAGGCAGCTGATTCCATCGGTTGAATCGATTGTTGGTTCCGCAACAACATTTCTTCAGAATCGCCCACGTGGCGTGACGTAACCATACGTTGCAACCGTTGTTTGGGGAAGCTGTGCAGACCGGTCGTCTGAAGGATGCAGTCCCCGGATGCCTAGAGCATATTTTCCTCTGCTTAGCAGAGAAACACAGAGCAGGAGAATGATGAGAATCACACAACGTGTTTAGACCAAAGGATGGAGAGATAGTTCTGTTGAAAGAGGTGTAAGAAATAAACACCTAGGAAATGAAGTTTTGAATGCATATCAACATAGAATGCAATACAAAAACATTACAGAATGGAACCAAAATCTTCTACATACAATTTGGTGCATAAATTTGATAAATTTTCTTTGCAGAAGTAAACATTGTTACAGTCTCGTGTACCAAGCATATAAGCTACATGGTTTCATAACTCATACACCTTATTCTCGAGCATTCCATCACGTCACGTTCCATTTACGGCATCACGGATCCGTGAAGACGAGATGATATGCTTACGGGAACTGACGGTGACGTGCTAGCTCAGTGGGGAACGCTTGCCTCTCCGAAAATAGATTCCGTCCGTACCGTAACCACAACAAGCGACATAATTGCACACGCTTCTATCAACTGAACATGCACAAAACATAACGCACCAACTCGATCACGGCATCCGTACAAAAAAATCAGAACAAATGTATACTATAAACGCCAGAGCATAGTTAAAATACAAAAATGAACTGAAATCTCTCCAACTTTCCAAAATAAGTACGAAACATACTCTTGAATGTCACTCCTTTTACCTGCTTAATCGACCCTACGAGTGGTGTTATAGCTCCTCCAAACAGTGATTCCCTGTGCTCAGGTGTGCTCTATGAAAGGCCGCCATGAAGCATTTCGTAACGAAGTCTGAGCTCTATTTTTGTACGCCCGTCGAGCAGAGTTCTACAAACCGTAGCGTCGTGATAAAAATGACACCTTTCAAGAACGACTAATCCAGTGTGCGATGAAACCTAATGCTGATATACACGGCCGGTTGAGTGGAGACGTCACAGACGTCCAACGAACCGACTATCGTGTGTTCCATCATTTACATGGGTCACGTTGTCAGCGGCGACGCGTTCTGGGTTTTCAACGACTGTTCCTACGCCAGACGGCGATGGAAAGATTCTAGAAGGTGTTATGTATATGTCGACAGCAACTCGTCAGATGCTCTGAGACGATCGTCTTACTAAGATAATCCACGAAAATATTTGAGATCTCAATTTTGAGATCCATATTTCAAACTTCATGGTCACCAACATCGTAAGTAGGCCGATTGTCTAAAAAAAAGATTATGAGAATAAATGATAAGATTAGATAAATAATGAGACAATCATTCAAAATCGTTAACTTATACGAACGAATCTTCACAACTAAAAAAACTAAGCCTCAAAACGTGTGGTGAAATACTACAGAAACCACGATGAACGACGAATCATTAGTACTAACGAGAAAAATCATTCACCACAGCCAATCTCACCGCGAGGATAGCGTTTTTCTCGAATATTTCATTTCACCGCTTGCCTTATCACTATTTGGTCTCCTTTGTCTCGACGATAAAATGCGTTCTGTGCCATTTTCCCACCACTTCACGACCCGTCGTCATCGGTGAAGCAACAAAAACGGAATGTGATGTGCGTACTTCTGCTGGCATAATTTAAACCATCATCAAACCACAATTGGCTCATCATCATTACAGTGAGTGGACCCATATTTTTTCTGCGAAGGCACAAAAAGCACCTCGATGTAACACTTGTGTTGCGGTGTGGCAATGTTCTCCCGCAGAAGCTGCGAAACAATTTTTGCGCACTTTTTCGCGGTAACGCGACGTGAGCACGCAAACACACACATTTGTCCTGTGAATTTCGGAGACAGTTCTTGTCAGGTCGGGCTGTCTGACAGAAAGCGGGACAAACGGCACAATTAAAATGGCACGTAACGCAATTGAATCACGCACTCCATTCCAAGCGCAACTGCTAGCCGCACCAGAGCCTGGGACGTGACGTTTCCGCGTCCCAATAGTGTGCTGTGCGGAACGCACGCAAACGCATGGGAGATGATCGCGTTATAACTAACTTAAAAACAATCGCGATAAGGGTCAGAGGGGAGGGTAAGTGACATTTTCCCAATCCGTCCACCGCTAGTAAACAACGGTTGCGACTCGAGCCGGCCGGAGATGGCGGCGAGTGCTAGGGCGTTAGAAAGGGCACATAAACAAACTACCAAAATAAACAACATCAGCTACGCGTCTACGCGCCGCATCGAATCGTCATATGGTCACACAACGCAAGAGCAGGCTCTTGTCGCGCCGGGAGCGTTTATTTTTATTAGACCATCCTCTCCGAAAACTCCCACCGGGGGGTGTGAGCTACCGGCAGAACGACGACATGATGTTTTCATTGCATGCCGTGTCGTGAAATCGACCAAGCCGAAACGAAAGGCCAAACGACCGGCCGGCATGGCTCCGAAACGATTCGCTTTGACTCTTTGAACACACTGGCGCGTCCCGTGTGTGGCAGAGCTTAAACAAACACCAGCAGCGCCGCGTTCGTTGGAATGTTAGCAGCAATAAAGCACCTTTTGCTTTCGTTCCAGGACCAGAACATTCCACCGGGCTCACAATCGAACTCTACTTTGAGGAGCGCACCAATCAAAACATCGAATCTCTCTTGAAAGACACCCTAAGTGTCTCCCCTGCGATGTGAAGTGGATGATGAAATTGCAGCTATGCAATCGAAACGCATCTCACATCCTTGCCACTTCATCATATTTACATTCTCATAGGAAAAAAAACTCACTTCCGTCTCATGTACACCCGGCGGAAACGATAATAATACCGCGCACAGCTGCAATTCGCATCGTCCTGGCGACGACAACCCTAGCACGTCATTGCATTTTCCTACACCGGCGACTTCCGGGACGATTGAAGGCCGTGCAGTATCTCTCGCTCTCACGCGCACGCCTCTTCCGGATGCAACAGACTCATCACGGCAAGCGCCGATGTCGCGGTAATGCAGTTTACGGTGGTTTAGCAAAACATCCAATCGACACAACGGAGCGAACGGAAGGCGTAGAGCGCACTGCTTTCATTTTTCTATTACGCCCATTCATGCGACGACCGCGATTAATCAGGCGACGACGATGGCACGGACGATGCAATCTACTACCCCGAAGCACGGCGGGAGGACACAAAGAAAAGTGAAACCATTCTGGTCGGATTTCTATGTTGCCTGCCCGCTGGGCTGGTAGTGTTGCTTTGTGTTAGTTGAAATGCTTTGTTGTTCTTGTATCCGTGGTTAAGAGATGGCGCAGTTGGATAAGTATGTCCACTGGAATAAAGGAATGCACGTTTCGAATAGAAAAGGTAGGGAACAGTGCGTACAAGGAGATTTTATTTCTACCAAGGTCTACGAAGGTTCTATCAGCTGTCAAAAGGATTTCAAACTACTTTCATTAAGAACTCACTTTTTCGGTAAAAGCACACAGTACTTTCGAGCGATTTTCAGTCCAAAAACACTTGTTACCGTTTGCGAGTCATAAAATTGTAACACCACCGTGTCGACTTCACAATCCTCAGATGGTTCCTTATACGAAACCATATGCTAGGAGCCTTTCCCACATCCTTCATGTAGGTCGTAAATCAATATCAAACACTCACTGCGCCACCGAGACATGATTAGCTTCAACTCCAGGCGAGTCACATTATTTGATTAAACCATATTTCAGAGATAAAAGCATCATCAATCAAAACCTGCTCCTGCCTTGAGGAGCAGCTGTTCCCTAACATCGTCATTTCTCTAACTAAACCCTACCAAATCCCCGGGGCGCATAAACCCGGCATTTCACATTTTCACTTTCATTGAAGAATTCTCCACAGTGTTGCCTTAGACTAAGAATGTGTGGAGAAGATTATTGCGAGCATCTCAAAATTCTTTTTTCAACAAACCAAGGACACAAACGTCTTTCTTTAAAGCCTGTTCTTTTCATGTTGCTGAAAAGATAAAAAAAAGAACTTCACTGGACCATGTGCCGATAAACGACCTTGATTTTTTCGTCATTCAATCCGGCAATGGAGACCGCAGCAACATCCGGCCACGTGGGAAGTCAACATTGCATTACATAACGCGCTACTCTCTCTCTCTCTCTCTCTAACGGTGACGAACGGGGTAACAAAGAAAGTGCTTATGTGCTCGATGAAAGCGAATGTTTCGACAGGAAAACCAACCTGTGAACACTTCGCCTCGAGGATATACGGTTTCTTGCGCAAACGAAGGGAACTCCCACAGAAATAGACATTCTTTGGGCATTCTTTCGCTTCACTCGTTCACATTATTCAAGAACGATAGAAGTTCTAATGCAAGCCACTAGCTACCATGTAATCATAAAACTCACGCAAAACAATCTATTGCTCAAGAAATTCAAAGCTGGATAACATCATGCAGATGGGCATGTTTTGGCAATCTATCAAATTTAGCTCCGGTGCTAACTATTTCAAATATCATCCATCTAATTTCCCCGGATAGCATGTTCCGCACAAGCACCGTGACGTAAACGTGCCGACGTCACAGAACCTCATTAATTAGCGTTACGGTTACGGAAACATAATAAAAAAAACTATCGATCGAACTCGAAACATCGAAACGTAATATGCCGCATGAATGAAAGTTCCCAACACGGGCGCGCACATCGTTTCCCAATGTTCCATTCAGTGCCACTAACGACACCGCGCCCCGTGCTCCATTCGCCGAAAATGCAAATTCAGCTTACGAAGTAAAGAATCACACATCGGTAAGAAATTAGGGGTACCCAAAGGTAGCCGATCGGCGGCCATGCACGCTCGTCTGCCAGCGTTGCGCCAGTGCCCTTGGGGCTAATTAAATTTGGCATACGGCAACAGTATACCACCATTTCGTAACGTTACGCGAGAGCCAGGCGTGTTATTTCATACGTGTAAATCGCCCCTCTAGTGACAGCACGATGGGAATAGAACACAACATTTCGCGTTCGAAAACCTCTCCACGTTGAAATCGGACAAGTGTGTTTCCATTCCCACTTAGCGACAACAAGTACCGACAGTGGGTTTATGAAAGATCATTGATACTCTTTCTCTCCCCTTTTGCTCGACGGACACAGACACTGAACACATTATCCTCTTACGGCAGTGCAAACAAACAAACACCGTCAGCAGTTCGTGTTAGCAAGTGAAGCGTTTACAAATTTCTTCAATTATCACGCGCACGTATCTTGACAACACGTATCTTGATATCTCCTCCACTTATTACGAGCATCGATCGCATTCAAAGTCGAGTTTGTTTGTTAGACTTTTAAATGGGCATAGTCATAAGCTTCCGCATAAACGTTTGTGAATTTAATTTTGGACATTATTTTTCACAAAATTTTATCGAATGCTTCTGAGTATTTTCCACAGGAAACTACATCTTTTTAGCGAAACTATTTAAGCTACTGGAACCTGGTACTAGATCCTAGCTATTGATTGTAACCTGGTCAAGTTAAAAAACATACTTACTCATATTTTATCACGACCTCATAGTTTGGTCTTACTTCCTTCAATTCGCACTTGAAACGCAATAGATGCGATCGTTTGACCATCCGGAAGTAGGTCTTAGAGCACGACACCAGACACCATTGCTCATCAGACATTGAATGAGCTTCCGTTTCGTGCATCGTAGACAAATCCCGTGATATTGGTAGTTCAATATTAGATTCTGCTACGTCCTTGTCGTTTCCTGATACTGTATGGATTAATCTTGACTGTTAATTTCACAGCAACTTCACAATTCAAATTTCTTCTGGACATTTTTTTTAAACCTCGTCGTCTTCAGTAATCTGTTTGTTTATTGACAGCTTCGAGAGCTTCGAGTTCAAGCTTGCGATTTCTGGCTTTCCTTTATCCGAAGATTACCACCAGGCCGCATCGCTCGAATTTGACCGATATTGTTAAGTTTTTGAGCTTGGTGGTCCCACGGTAACACATTCGGTATTTTAAACGGCGTTGAACGTGTTAAACCACGTTATGTTGACGAACGGCCCTCACCGAATTTTTCATCACATTAAAGAACAGTAGAAACTAACGCTGGAAACTTGCATGCAGGCCCAATAGATCAACAGCTATTATAGTAATCAATAATGGATTGTTCGTTATTTTTATCTGCCACATATGTTATCTACCATCTACGCCGTTTTACGATCAATTTCCCTATCGTTACGAACCCGGGACTATTCCAAGAACGCGAGAAGACACAATCTATGAATGAGAGGAAACAATTTACATAAAATTTCCTTTCAATCTATCACCGACGACGTCGACACTCGCTCGCCGCGATGACGCCGTTGTGAAACTTCTCGCCTCCAAACGAAACACACACGCACACCCATAACCCAACCGTGTCGTCTTTGGCTTTTAGCGCTTTAATTGCGCATATGCTCGCGTTTTGTGCTGCGCGTCTCATGTTCGCTATGTTGAACTATTTACTGCGCACATAGGTCAAACGAACGTCACGCGGTACGCGTGTTGGTGAGGAAGACACAGCAGCAGTAATGGTTGCCGCCATCGGCCAATGTGTAGCCGATGCGCCAGCCCCGACTACTGCACAGGTCGCAGGCTAGTCCAAAGGGATAGATAGTACATCGTGCGTAATGTTGCGGATGTGCCTACTTATTGTCTGGATCCGGGAGCTGCCGATGCTGCTGCCTTTTTCTTATCAGCTGGTTCTTCTGAGGCCATTCTTTGTTGTTTTACTCATGCTGTGGCCACTGGCGCTTGATAAAGCTCCAAAATTTCATTCTCGCCAGTTGTAAAGAGTAATCTTAGCGAAACATGAAGCACTTCGAGTGTAACTAAAGGTCGACACCATTCCGGGGTTTATCAAATTTCAGCCACAGACCTGATTATTGAGTCCAACCGGAATAGAGTAGCCAAATGCCCGAAGCCATCGCATTACAATCCCAATATTGAACGCTTCCAGTTTGGTGTGTAAACTCAGACCCCAATCCAGTCGAGCAGAAACGCAAAGCAAACACCCTTACTATTTTCGTCGCCATCGCCATCGTCCCGACGAAAGCGCGACAGTCAATAAAATAATGATGAAAATAAACAAAAACTGTTCGATGGTTGCGGTAACGGTTGCGAACCGCATTTGAACTTATTTTCCACAAATATATGCACAGAAACACGAGCCGAAAAGTAAAAGTGCCTTTTCAAGTAGCGAAACGTGCACCACCGGCTTTTTTTCCCACCAAAATACCTCGTTATCACGATGCGAGCCAAACGTGTTATATGGCACGGCTGGTGGAAAATCAAGTTCGTGTGACCGATAGGCGAGATCAATGGAGAAGCAGCGGCTGCCACCACGATAAGGATGTTATTGTTTTGTCGTTTCGGCCGCACGCGAAAATAATGCCATTGTGACGCTCATTACGCTACTGAATGGCTAATTAACCGCCGTCGGGGAATGGTTTGCTAATTTTACACCGCAATTTAAGTGGAACATCTGAGCACATGTTGCAGTGTGTTGGGTGGTGATGGGAAGGAAAATCTAATCTCTCCAATCGATCGCAGTAGGCTGGTGGAGATGTGTACGGAATCCCTACCACCACCATCAGGCACACGCTAACAGTAGCTGTCTGCATTAAAGCGCCAGCATAGAAACCGCAACTCCCCAGCGGGCGCTTTTTATCATCGGTAGGGCCTACGCGGTTGGTCTAGTTTTTCCAGCCATGACCGCCATGAGAGGGGAAATAAAACCACACACACGTGACACGTAAACCCCTCGCCGCTCGCCGCATAGCGCCTCCCCATCGTGTCCAGTATTGATGGTAGACGACACGCCACGCTCCAACGCCGCGATATTGAGCCCCTTACTGAGAAGAGGCTCCGTCGTCGTTCGCTATCGCATTACAGCTGCCATTGCTCTCTGTTTGAACAAGGGTTGGCTCGCAAACGACATCACCAGCACCAAGCAGCTGAATCGGTGGTGGGGAGGGTTCTAAAAGTAGCTCCTCCGTGAGGCCACGTGACCTCTCCGGAACGGCATCAAACGTTTCAGAGTTCGAAATTCGATTACTCCCTTCTCAATTAGGAGCGGTCGGCCGCTGCAATCGTACAGCTAAAACAAAACGAAAAAGAAACAGATAATTCCAATTGGTCCCACCACTCCACACGCAATGTGCATTTTAGAAAATGCAAGCAGCAAACCTTACGCTCGTGGCAGTCTGGGGGGAGGTGGATTTCGTTCCGGTGACTGGTCACTGGAGCTGCACACCTTGCCCGCCGTTTTTCCACCACATTAGCTGACTAGTTTTCGGAGTTTCCATTCGGTGCACACACAATCGACGTTATGTCATCCGGGGCCCGATCGACAGACACACGAGGCTGTAACGTCTCGTATCACCAACAAAAAACCTTCCTCGTGCGTGCGTGTTATTTACCTGCACAAAACAAACACCGCCTCCTTCGTTGTCTCTCCTGGCTCTTGTTCTTCCTCCACGGGTCGTGTCGCGAAGCCGCCCTCTACCAGGCTGTCCCCTGGTACGGCGGAAACGACAGCGACGGCGACGATGGAGATGTGGATGCTGCTGGCGTCGAGCGAACGGCCATATTTGATTCTGCTGGCTCCCCGTCTTTCCGTTCGCTGAAGTTGTTTTCTTTCTCCACACCACCCACCCCCGGGTGGTGTTTACGTGCGTACACACACAGACACACGGACGGCAGTTTTTCGTCACTGTCGCCGCCGGTTTTCTGCTCGAAGAAGTAAAAGTTGTTCACGAGAAACCCAACGCTCACACACACCCACAAACTGCGTTTCACACGTCACAATGACCTTTACTGCACACAGTGATCGCTCACGACGGTCGTGTTATGCATTTCACAAATTCACACTGCCTCCTCCGACGAGCTTGCCTTTGGGGAAGCAGCAGCCCCGCACAACGCACTGTTCTAGAAGAAACCTGCGGAAAACACTGCTCACCTGTAGACGGGGAAAAGCACACACTTAGGGAAGCTCACTTGCCCGCACCTGCCACCTGATTTTCGGTAAATATTTTCACACTTCTAGAAGGTGCTGGGAGGTTTTTTTCTGCACGTCGTCAAAAATGCTTATGGACTCTTGGGTTTCTACTCGCGATGCTCGTCCCGGAGAAAATTCGCTCTCTCTATGCTGGGGCCTGCCCCGTTGGGAGAGGGAGACCAAAAGAGCGTCATAAAAAACGCGAGATTGCTCAATTTCTTCTCTCGGAACTGGTGCACACAACCACCACGTCAATAAAGACAGCTGTGGAGTAAAAACAACAACAACAACCCCAGCAAATTCCTAATTTCGCAACACTATTTCCTATGCTATTTCTTATGCTTTTGTTGCATTGATTTCTGCCTAAAGCGACCTGCCATCTTCCCAGCCCCTTCGAATTGGATGTTGTGTAATTTGGTTTCTCTTGTGTCGCGACCTCGGAGACGTCATCAGAATTTCGTTCGAACGAATTTTCTCATCCCAGCATGGGGTTCCTCAAACACTCGGTGGAAAATTTCATGTTATCTGCTATTGCTGATTATAGTGCGGAGGTTGTTTTTTATGGTCTGCAGCATAAATGCGGACGTAGTACATTTGACACGCACTTCACACAAACACACACTTAGCAGCCTCCGTCGCGACGTTGCTTCCATTTATCACATCCGCGATGATGGGTTTTCACGGCACAACCTCGGTTTCACAACACCCCGTGGCTATCATTTTCGCTTCTTTGCTAACTAACAGCAGCACTAATTCGTTTCCGTGGTTACATGGCAAGACGGAAATGCATTTGTTTTGCGTTGATTCGATACACGCGCACACACACACACAGACGCGCGCGTTATGGCGAGAAATTGTGCAGTCTTCGGTAGTTCGGGTATTGGTAGTTTCTCTATTCCTAGTCTACGATGTTTCCACTGGACCAGATCCGCAAAATGTGTATTGTTTTACTCCAAGTACGAACTTTGGAGCAATCTTGAACCCCAGCAGCAGCACACACACAACCGCGACCTCATTCGCCAGTTTTTTTCTGTCTAGCAGAATGGCGCGAAAATCCTTTCGTCCCTATGATCCAGGAGCCGTAAAAGTGTATCGTTTCGGTATATTTCAGTACAAAACACGAACTTTTTAATAAAAACTCCAGCAGCGCAGCAGCGTGACCTACCCGTTCGAACTTTTAGCTGTTTTTTTCTTCTTCTTCTTTTTCTAATCGAACAATAACAAAAAACTGACAAACTGTCAAAACGACCTGCCAAACCATTCGAGAACGGCTTCTCCAGCCTCCATTGTGCGCAAGCGGGTGATCTTCAAAGAGCGAGCGGAAGCGAAAGAGCGAGATGAAAGTCGCAATTCGCTGGCGAAAAAGGAGGGCATCTCCAATGTGGGAATGGGATGCAGAAAGAGAAAATCTCAAAATGGGAATGCCAGAATCTAGTGCACACCGGGGCCATCGCAACAAACTGAATGTGTATAAACAACTTCACTTAAATCAGAGTCTTGCATGCCTTTTTCAAGAATAAATAATCACTACAGAACAATTCAATTTTCTCATACGCTATTAGCAATCGAAGAAATAGTTTTAAAAACCGGCGTACGACGATTTGTCGTTGTTGGTAAGAAAAACCTAATTTTAGTCGTATTCGCTTCTCATTTCCCATAGTACACCTTCACTCGAACGATATTTTATGTGAAAACGAAAAAGAAGAACATTTGTCAAAAGTTTTCAAAAGCACCCGAAGGCTGCTGAACATGTTCGAAAGCACGAAATGTTGATAAACGTTCGATCAAGAAATTTACAAAATGAAATTTGTTGCGTCACTAGACTAGCCGTCAGAAATGGCTAAATTTTAAAACAGTTGAACTGAAATCTGGGCTTTGTGGATTTTAATGTGTCAATAATTGAAGCGAATTATTTCGGCTTTTTCTTGAGGTTTTACCAATGAAAATAACAATATGAATTTTATCCGGATTATCCGAATAAACTGTCGATGAGAGGAAAACTGTTTCAACCTTTTCTATGCGCACATCCCATACAGTCTTAACGCAACTGCCATTTCAAACGTAGCAACGCTTAAACACGCTTCCTTTGTTCCACCATCCTTTCCACGCTGACATAGTGAACGATCTGTTCATTAAAATGACTGAAATATCGATTGTTTGTTGCTTTTCAATCAATCAAGCAGAATATAAGCAGTTTTGGAGGAATTATATAATAATTGGCGTAACCAAATACACAACTGCAAGTCGAAATAATCTGTACAACCTCTGAACAACTGCTGTGTACCTACTCGTGTTCAGCAGTGTCAACGGGGCATGATTCAACCATGCTTGTACGAAAGAGTTAGCTCCTCCCCAAAATTTGAAACGCTTCATGTGCACTCTGTACCAAATCGGACGAATTGCTGCCGCCATAAGTGATTTGCACCAAGATTTCAAAATTAACGTTCTTTAATTATCAATACATCGACGAATAAAGGAATGAACAACAATTGAGAAGAGCACTAGAAGTATGTAATGAAAATTAAATTTAGTTTATTATTGTATGATAAGTTATTATTGCTGAGAACATTTACGTCGAATAATAGAAAATCTTTTTATTTTTCAGCGGTAAAATGCCATACTTAAAACGATTTTTTTCTCCACAGAGCTCAGTATGTCGCGAAGGCTGCGAGGATTGAAAATAATAACAAGCCTTGAAAACGCAGCCTAATTCGGAAAAAATAATCACAAACTCAGCTTCTTTCTGGAAAGGCCCCGCATTCAGCGGTTTCGTTGCTTACAAACTTCAGCCAAAACTTTGTCCTAAAATATTTTGGAAGTCATCGCCACCAAGCGTACGATTTTCGCATGCTTTTCATCTACGTGCTTTCAAAATGTTTATCACCATTGAGGAAAGCACCGCCGTTTTGTCTGTGACGGTTGTTTTCGGCTGAGGCTGAGCGAGTGCTTTCATATCCTTCGAAGTTGTCCCCCACCCCCTCATGTGCAGGTTAGGGGTCATCTGAAGCGCCCACAACAAACAAAAACAAATTAACCACACAAAAAACATATACACCGATCATTGACTTCACTTTAGCACATATTTTTGTCCCTCCCAAAAAAGCTACACGATGGGCGATTTTTTGAGCAAGCTTGTACATTTAGGGTTTTCGTAGGGCGCAACAAAAACAACGTTTTGCACAACAATCAAAGCCAGTTTCTCGGAATGTTTCGTGTGCCCGGTTTAAAGCGTAAGCAAATGGAGTGTGTGTGTTTTTTTTTTCTTTCGTTTGATACCGAAGAACAATGTGCAATCGAAACGATTTCAATCGATGCGCAAAACTGGCGCTTCTGTCGCATGCTTTCGCGCTCTCTTGTGCTTTCGTAGGCACAATTTACGACTCCGATGGTTTATTTGCCATTGCGCGCGGCCTACCTCAATCCCGTGTCCAACTCACGGTGCCTGTCGAGGGGAGAGAAAACGGTTTGGTGGCGATGGGTTTTTGTAAAATGTTTATAATAAAAGTAAACGAAAACAATCCAACACCTGCAGAAAGGGGTAGGTCTCTGATGTGGGGTAGTGTGTCAATGGATTTGTGGGTCAATTTCAGCAAAGAGACCCCGTAGAAGCTGTCGCCCTATCCTGGAGCTTCTTGTGAAAGCGTTATCGTGTTGGAGCGCATAGCTAGAAGCAAATCTAGATCGAATTGGATCGTGGATGTGGTTTTACGATCGCTCGCCCAATGGACAGGTGTGGAGCAATTGGCATGGAGTTGCTTCTATTGTGCGGTTCCATGGTGTAATGGTTAGCACTCAGGACTTTGAATCCTGCGATCCGAGTTCAAATCTCGGTGGAACCTCTGGAGCCTATGGAAAGAGGAAACCAATAGATGGAGGGAGATAGAGTAGAGAAACAGTAAGCAGTTTAGTAGGTATTCTCATTCTCAATTTGGCTAACTTGTTTTTGTTGTTTAACAGAATAGAGTTGGTTTACTGAAGACTTGAAATTTGTGGTGAAAGTATCGTTAATAATATGTGATGAGATGAAATGAGATGATATTCAACCATACCACCCGATGGGTAACACAAGATTCCCTCATTGGACTCTCTCAAAAAAGTGTTGATTTTTATTCGGTTGTGTATTCTTCTTTTAGAGCTCAACACAAAAAACATTTCAAGTATTTGAAAAAGTAGCTCTCAAACAGTACTGTATTTTCGTATAGCAATGCAGGAAATATTGACTTCGAGTTCTGCCGTAACGCCACAAGAAGCAGCAACCGAGCGGAATGCACAACAAACACACGCCAATAAAACGAGTATAACAACATGATTGCCTAAATGTAAATGTTACTGTAAAATATTTATTCTTTAATTTATACAGACCTTACACGCACCCAGTCGTATTGATAAAACAAATCGCTACACGTTGCAGCAGAGAACCACAAATCGCATGCGCTAGCATTCGTAGGCGTTGTACTGGCCGGTTAGCTTCATGGGGGTATAGCTCAGTGGTAGAGCATTCGACTGCAGATCGAGAGGTCCCCGGTTCAAACCCGGGTGCCCCCTCACGGAAAACTTTTTTTGTATTGTATTCTTGTTTTTTGTTTCACCTGCGCGATGATGTCGAAGAAATTATGTTTTATCAATATGAATATTCCAAAGTGTTTGGGTCGCTTGGTAAAAAAAGGTTTATTTAGAGGTTTACTTTGATACACATTCTGCTCCATTTGACAGTTGTGCTTTTGTCTTCTTTGATATTTCTCTTCGTAATAACTGTTCTTAAAATACTGAAATAACTTCATTTTTGATAAGGTTATCAACGAAGCAAATGAATAGTAAAAATGACTATTTTCAGTAGGAATAGGTAACACATATCTCGGTAGTTATAGTATTAGATATGGAATGAAAACAAGTTTCTCGAAGAAAGAGCAGAATTGGAGAGGACTCTTCTGGAAAGCTATTTATAGATGATCCAACTCACAAGATATTTATTTTACTCTACAAAACATGTATCGAATCCAGATTCCATCAAGATCAGTCGTCTGGTACGATTTTATATAAAACTTCTTTCAAGTATTTCAATTCATCACTAAAATTCCGATACACTAAGTTTCACTAAGAAGAATACACTAAGTTTCTTTAGACGAACGTTGTAGCAATTACGTATTTTTTATGGATTGCAGGACATTTATATTTCTATTCTCAGGTTGTAAGACTCTACTTGGGCTGGATTGAAAATGCTAAGTGATGATCGTCGATTGGTATTATATAGCTTCAATCGTAGTTGTTCATTATAATTCCAAGACAATCATTATTGCCCCTCCACGTCAAACCTTTGCACACTTGCTTTGCGCTGGTGGTAGGCAAAAGGGTCGTGTCTTCCACAGGCGGGGTTGAGGGGTGTGCAAAAATGAAAAGCTGGTAACCCACTTTCGACAGCCGCTGCCTGGGCAAGGTGGCAAATTCTAGCCTGCCTGCCAGGTGTGCCAGAAAGCAAAAGCGTCGACGACTCTCGGCACAAGAAACTCATGCAACGCTCACACAAGGCGTTGAAGGAGGCTTGTGCTGGGGTTGCACTTTTCCAGAACGGGGCAGGGAAAAAGCTTCCTAGTTTGGTGGCAAACGGCCTATTCCTCCTCGCTCACCCCAAAGTCTCAGTGAGGAGACTTTGGACTACTTGGGGATGTACGCGCCCGAATTGCACTCATTTTAATGGCGAAAAACCTTTAAAGCACAAGAAAATGCATACACTGAACGTTGAAGTCTTTGCGAGAGATTCTATCGAGATCGAAGTCCATCAAAGGATGCCGCAAAGCATCCCACACGTCCCAGATCGAAGTAGGCGATATGTTCTCACGCAGTGAAAGGACCTTTCCTTTTAGCGCAATAGCCAGAAGAAGAGGCCACGGGAGGAAACCAAAGTCTCACCCCTCTCTCACACACACGCTCATCTCGCAATCGCGATGCTGCTGCTGCTGCTCTCGCTCTCTCCTTCGCACGATCGCGGGAACGTCACGCGTGCCACCCATCTCGCTCGCACTGCCCCGGCGCTTCGTTGGAAACGTGATCTTCTCTCGCGTCGGCGGCGGTCGGCCCCCGGTTTGTGAATGCGCGAAGCCGAGACACTGCTTCGCGCTGTGGCGCGCGGTAAAAGCGAAAAAGTGAACATGGCCCGCCGTTAGTAGGCTGGCAAGTTTCGTTAAGTAAACAACTCCCCGGGGCCCGGTGTTCGAGGTTTTTCGTACGCGTTGCCGATCGGCCCGTTCCGTGCAGCTAGTATCGATGCAGCCGAGTGCGAAATTAGTGCGGATCGAGCATTAATTGTAGCAGTTCTTCTTGGACGGTCCACGGACAGCTACGGAGCGGGGAACGACAATGTTATTGCGGAATTTCACATTTTCCCCACGGTTGATCGGTGCCCGGTGGTGAAGGTGAAGTGATTATACTGACCAAGGAAGGTGTCTTGATCGCAAACTGTAAGACAGGAAGCCCTCGAAGCTAGACGAATCGTGTGTGCTTGTGTGCGCGCTAGTGTTAACTTGAAAATTGTGTTTTTTTATGTGGCTCTGAAGTCGAATTGTGTGTGACGTACAAAATAATTAATCAAGTTCTTGAACAACTCGTGTGAAGCCCATTCAAGTGTTTGAAATTGTGTGAAAATTTGAAATAGTGGAAAATTGTGGAAAATATTACCAGCGCGTAGAAGCCTCTCCGCTGGAGGTGGCGTACAAAGATTGCCTTAAAATTTCAACGATACTAATTGGAAGTGAAATTGACTACAGTAAGTACACGGAATGCGGTGTTGGAATCTGACTGTGGAACATAACAACGATGGCGGAAACAAAACGCCCAAGACGGTTCGTCGCCACACGATAAAACGGCGCCCATTCATAAGGCTCGATTCGGGGTTTCTTCTGTGCCGGAGCGGCTTGGAGCAAACGTGGTGCACACTTAGTAACACTTTTTCCTGCCACCTGCATACGTATCAGCGTTTGTTGCGCGCATGCACATCTGCAGTTGCACACGTACAGCGGTGCGAAAAAGTGCAACACATTAGAATGCACTTCGCGCGGTGCCTAGCTATCGCGTGGTGCGTCCGGGTACAATTGTGCCCGTGTGGTTCTGCAGCTGGTATCACCTGCGGCCAGAAGGATCAGCGCGCCTGTTTGTCCGCTTGGGCACGTGTTTTTAAACGGCGCCTTTGCCCGCCTGGAGCCTTTGGACTGGCAGGGAAGAACCGAACTGATTAGCACATCCCACAGAGGATCGTTGAAAATCGTTCAAGTTTTCTATTTACACACGATTTGTATTTTGAGGTAACAAAAACTGGTCTCTGGTTGCGGCTCGTCACGATTGAGCAGCGGTGGAGCATTTTAAAATATTTGTTGTTATTTGTTTATAATTTCTCGCCACGCCACGTTTGTGAACTCCGCATTACGCGCTTCGCTCCGCCGCGGGATTTTGAGATTCCGTTGACCGTTAATCGGGCCCCAACCATTATGATGATTTTTATACAAACAAATATTAATTAACCACAATGTCACAAAAACAACTACGTTAATATTCAACATCGCAGAGACAGAGTGAGTGCGAGAGAGATAGAAGAAGAAAGAGAGATGGGCATTGGAAAAAAAAACAAAACGACCAACTAACGACGATCGTTCCATTCCCGATGCGAATGATCGCGATAGGAGATGTGTGTGGGTTTTTTTTCGGGGGGAAACAAGACACATCCGAGATAACCTATGTGTCACGGTAGCGCACGGTATCGCACGGAGCTGGAAGTGAAGGAACTTTGACCGTACCGGCCGGAATATATGGTTCCGAATCGGAAGGCGAACGAACGCGAGATCGCTTGGATTCGGTTGGATGCTGGGCGGGAACTGGGCAGTCAAAATGTTGGACATTGCTGATAATGGACGATCGTATTCACATGTTCTGTTGTCAATTTCGATTGGTCTCTCGGGTGCTTACGGTTTCGAGAATGTGAAACCTCTTTCTAATATGTGGTTTACTTGTGGAAGGTTAGAATTTTCTTTTCGATTTTTAGTACTTTATCTGGCTGGAACCGGATGGAAGTACGTTTCGGGAAACCTTAGATGCCAAAAGTTTTTTTTTTAGATCTTAAATAAAGCTAGCCTGACATGAATGACTCTTTAAGTCTTCGAGAATTTTTATTGATTTCGGTGATGATTTAAGAAATACTCCTTGCAAAAGTTACCATTATTCACCAAGAGAGAAAGAGGATAACATTTCACATGCTTTTCACATTATTTGATATAATTCAACCGCAAAGTAATAAGTGAGAAATCGAATCGCTTCCTTTAAATTTAAACGCATAGTCTTGGGACATAAAACTTCATAAAACATAATTTAGTGTTTTTCTGTTTCATTTCCGACATACCAAGAGGGTATTTTTGAGGAATGTTCTCAGAAAGAGCACATTCAATTTTCTACTGTCGCTAAAATAAATTTTCATGTTACGTGCTAGTTACATCACCCGGCAAGAGATGGCGCCACTTTAGCTAAGCGGTTAGACCCACTTAAATGTGAAATAGTCACTGTTTATGAAAGCGAAAACAGAGTCTCAATTTAGCTAATGATATCAAATGAAATCAACAAATCTCTCTTATTAACGAGACTTTCTTTTTTTAATGCACACAAAAATAAAAGAATTCGAAATAATATTTCATAAAGGCAGAAGAGTGCTTTGGGGGAAATTATTTTCGCAAAAATAATCTCAATTGTTTAGAAATTCCACTGAATGATATATTTTTGATGGGAGGATGTTTCTCGGCTCAACTGGAATTGAAAGTGATTAGGATGTGACTTCTTTTTAAGAAATGAAAAGAAAAAAAACTTCTTACAAACGGAGCTGAACAAGAACATTTAAACATTTACAAAAAACAACAAAACCTCTTCAGATTTCGATTCCTGGAATAGCACTTGTTCTCCAGTCGTAATAACATAATTGCCAATTTGTGTGTTTTTCTTGCCGAATGCTAAAGCACTTGACCGTGTGTGACTGTGCTTAACGATCACGAGAGAAATCGCTCAATTAGGATAAACTAACGGTAAAATAATGCTTAAATTTGTACGACCAAAGGACATCCATGGCGATCCGAAATATTTAAATTGGGTGGTGTTTTGGTTTAGGATTAGGTTATCAATTACTGGCTTCGCTTAAGGCCGATCCGATGCTGCAGGTTGTACGTGTGTACGTCGGACTTCGATGCTACAATATTATTGCCTCGAGGTTATGGAAGCGTTTTCCGGTCGAGCCTGAAGAAGGGGCACATATCGAAAATATCATATTTCACAACCCAGTGTACGTTTCTGCAGTAGGGTTAAGTAGGCGCTGTAGTGTACCGGTTAGAAGGGTATCCGTTTTTTCCTCTTAAGAATCTCTTACGTCTTGTTTGCATACATCAATCATAACAACTCGAACGTTGACAGAATTATGTTTAACATAAGTTTTCGCTATTTTTTCCTTTCCAGTGTTGGCGACCACCGCCAACAGTGACATGGCGCCTCCAGACGGGCCCATGCAGTACGACTCCAAGTGGTCACCGATGGTAAGTATCGATGTAAGCTGATGAAACTTTAAACCCATTTATTTACGATTTTAGTATTCACGATTTCGATCTCAGTATTTTAGTATTGAAACTTCAAACAAATTTTCATCTTCAATATCCTATGCTCCTTTTTCGCATCGCTCAACCATATTGATGCTCATTAGCGTTGGAAATTGTGTTGTCCTTTGTAGGCAGCTATATAAAGCTAATCAGTGTTTATTGTTTATTTCGCAAAAAATCGCAAACAATTTGATGCCTCCCGAAAGGCAACTCACTAAAGACAAATGTATTACACACTTCGTCAAACACAAAGTTGAACTCTTGAGAATCCTTCGTTTTCAAACGTTCGTATTGATGTGTTTATTAAAAAAAAACATTGAAATATGCTATCGGTGATACCAACAGACGTTTATATCTAATCATATAAATCAAATCACATAATACAATTAAGACCACTTTGTGGGTTGTTTAGACACAACAGAGGAGACTTACTTAGATGAGTAATGTATCACTAGTCTCTCCACGTGTAGCAGCGGGAAAAAACCTTAAAAGAATCTAAAAAATCTTACAACACCTGTTGAAAGATCGAATCAGTCCGAGAAAAACATGTTGTGACTAGCAGAGAATAAGTAAGAAAAAACACTCCTTGTACCGATTGATCCCTGCGTAACGCAACGAAAACAACCCACCCAATCCTTTTTCCCGAACCACCCGAAAGGATTCAAATCGCTCCCTAATTAAAGACACCTTATCCTTTATCCGTCCCACCCGTTCCAGGGTGCCGGGACCGGGACGGGTTTGCGCTCGCAAACTCCGCAACAGGTGTACATTTCACGCCTCTCTATCCCGAGGGCAAACGGCGGCGCACGGATACAGCGATAGATCCGTTGCGTAGCAACCGGCGCACCGCCGGGATCAGAACCTTTTAGCCGGCCAAACTGGTGAAAGCGATACGCGCTCCTCCTCGGCACGCGACCCGGACCGGCTGCTCGCTGCCGGCGGGGGAAGGACACGGGGGCCTTCCAATTGGGCGTCGATTGGGCGGAACCAGCGTCTCATTAACGTGCAGTTGGATCCGAATTTCCCACCGAGGCGAAATTCGCGGCAGGAAACATGAGTCGGTCCAAGTCGGCGGCGGTGCGCATGTAGGAGGGATGCTGGATGGGATGGGCGGAGAGATTGCCAAGGGAGGGAAACGGGCGGACGTTGGAATACGGCGCAGGGCACGAGTGGTAAACCGGCCGTTTAAAATGTATAAAAATAACGTCATCTAAATTACATCATTAATTCCCATCAGACAACAATGCGCCCGCGTGCGTGCGTCGGACGGGCGTGTTGGCGGTGAACTTAAGATATGTGTCACACGCGCTACCAATGGAGAAACAGGGGAGGGAACGTAAGAGGGGGCGTCTAATTCGGAGGTTTCCTTAGATCGCTGCCTGGTGATGCCTCTGGTTTTTTATAAAATTTGGCAGATTTTTTCCTCTCTGAGTTATCTCCTCCTCCGTGGTGTTGTGTACGGATCTTGCGGGCAACCAGGGAGCATAACTGCGGACCACGCACCGGCACAGGTGGCACCAGGGGGACTTGGACCGGAAATTTATTGCATCGAAAAATTATAAGGAGCAGCGGATTTTCACAGTCAGCCTCTCCTTCGGCTGGCCTTTTCAAAACAATGTCATTGAGCAACCTAACCTATAAATATTGGTTTTTGGTTCGTCCCGGCAGCCTCGCCACAACCTGCCGACGGGGTGTCACCAAGTAGGCCGTTTCGCTCACAATTCTTCC